>WAAB01007785.1:0-19775 GCA_013389865.1 Piaya cayana | reverse complement strand
GGCCTCCTCTGGACAGGTTTCAACACTTCCATTTTGTTCTTGTATTGGGGATTCCAGAACTGGACACAAGGTTCCAGGCAAGGTCTCACCACGGGGGAGCAGAGATAGAGAATTCCCTCCTTCAACTTGCTGACAATGTTTCTTTTGATGCAGCCCAGGACATCCTTGGCCTTTGTGCCTTTCCATAAAGATCAAGCAACAGGGAGTTGGTCAAGACCAGCAGAAGAGATGGCATTAAAGTGAAGGCACTGGCACAGAAGTAACAGCAAATACGTAAGATGGATCATCTTGAAACATCTAAAAGCTATGAAAACTCTTTTTGTGTCCTGAAATAGACGGGCATAAAAGATGCATTTTGAAAAGATGGTCCTGCTTACAAAAGCTCACAATGCAAGCATGCTACAACCATAATGCATTGGCAAGGGCAGCACTTCAGAGGATGATGTGCCACCACCTGTATCATATTCCCTCTATGAAGGAGAAGGAGGAGGAGAAGGGGGAGGAGGAGAAGGAGGACAGGAGGAGCGCATTTTCTTCATGGTTTTTGTAGCTAACCTTCTCAAAATTCCAGTTTCTATGAACATTTCTTTTCCTGCTTTCTTTAAGAAATGAGAAAGTTGAAAGGATTTAACAGCAAAGGTTCTGATTGTCCAGAGCCACCCACGAGGCATGTATGACTCTACATTACACCGAGCTATTGAACACCAAAATTATCAGCAAACACACACATCCCTTTGTACTTCATCCTCCTCATTCCTCACTGCTCTGTGTGCAAAGACATTAAAAGCAGTAGAAAGGGTTCTGAGCAATCCTTCAAGCCCCATGGTGCTCTTCCCCATCCATTCATTCAAGTGGCCTCAGGGCCACAAAATCCTCTCTGTAACTCAACGAAGCAAATGTTGATTTACTGTGAAATCGCTCCCGTGGCTCGGTACCTCATAGCAAAGTCACCATACGATTTATTCTGTTAAGTAAAACAAAGTTATTGCAAGATAGCAATGGAAAAAATTACACTGTATTCTTTAAAGCTGCATTGTTTTCCCTTGGTGCTCTGCAGCTCTGGACTTTAGGTACCAAAGGAGACCTGCAGGTTTCAGCCTGAATGTTACTGATAATGAATAACACGATGATTACAGGAATAAAGTGATGGCCCTCTTAGATGCCATCACAGAATGGTTTGGGGTTGGAAGAGACCTCAAATCCTACCCAGTTCCACCCCCTGCCATGAGCAGGGACACCTCCCACTGGATCCAGTCACTCCAAGCCCCGTCCAACCTGGCCTTGAACACCTGCAGGGATGGAGCACCAGAAATGCTTTTTCGAACAAGAAGCAAACTTCCAGTTTTAGGAAAACTTCTGGCTTGCTTCTTTCTTTCTGTAGCTTCTGNCCAGGGGAGGTTTAGGTTGGAGATTAGGAGGAAGTTTTTTACGGAAAGGGTCATTGGGCATTGGAATATGCTGCCCAGGGAGGTGGTTGATTCACCTTCCCTGGAGGTGTTTAAGTTACGGGTGGACGGGGTCCTGAGGGACATGGTTTAGTGTTTGGTGGGAGTGGTTGGACTCGATGATCCAGTGGGTCTCTTCCAACCCGGTGATTCTGTGATTCTGTGATTCCCTGGTGGTTGCAGTCATGGTAGGCGTTGGGACAGGACAATTCTCATCAAGTTTCTTTAAGCAGAGACAACTCCCCAAAGCCTGGCAACCACCAGGGATGCTCAACAGGATGTTTACGATGGGGAAGAGGGAGCTGCTCCATCCTGATTGTGTGATGACTACAGCTACTTCTGCTGCAGCACTTCTGCATGGACATTGAGAAAGCAGAAGAACCCAGGAGTTGCCTGATCTGATGTATTAGCAGTCGTCTTAAAGCATCAGTTTGAAAAACTGAAACGCAAGTGGGGGTAGAAGCAAAACCTTCCAGCTCAAAACTTAACTTGTGGTCACATCTAGCTGGGTCTGGCATTGCCAGTCCTCTCAAAGGGCATGAAATCTGGGTCAGCAGCTTAAGCAGATCCTTCCTGCTCCTTGCCATACAGCCAGATTCCAAACCCAGAAAAAGAGCTCTTGAACCTCACAATCCCCACAACGCAAACTACACTGTCAGACTCTGAAATTCTCTCCATAAATCCATTGAAATCCCTTTTATTCCCTGCCATCACCAACGACCAATAAGCCACCAAATTTTAGATGCTGAAAGGTATTGACCACAAAGGGAGACTTATCTGGGGGTTGGTTGAGCCCATCCCAGGTTACAGGCAGAGGAACACTGAAGAGGATGAACCTAAGGCACTTCTAACCTCTCATTTCTTTGGAACAGGAAATAGATTAAAGGGAATTTCTGTTCCTGTCTACATTACATACTAGAGGTGACAATTCTAAAAAGGTCCGGATGCTTGGTGCAGGTTGAGCTGATACAGCTTCCAAGTCCTGTGCAACAATTGCACGCGTTACATTAAATGCAGGGATGTAGTTATCATAGAATCGCTTGGTTGCAAAAGACCTTTGAGGTCATCAAGTCCAGCTGCACCAGGCCACTACCAAACCAGACCCCTGAGCACCTGATCTGCCCAGCTTTTAAACCCCTCCAGAGATGGGGACTCCACCACCTCCCTGGGCAGCCTCTGCCAGGGCCAGAAAACCCTTTCCATAGAGACATTTTTCCCGATGTCCAATTTGAATCCCCCTGGCACAATTTGAGGCCATTTCCTCTCATCATCTGTCACTTGGGAGAAGAGCTCAACACCCACCTCACTATAAACACCTTCCAGGCAGCTGTAGACAGTGATGAGGTCTCCCCTCAGTCTCCTTTTCTCCAGGCTAAACAGCCCCAGGTCCCTCAATCACCTCTCACAACCCTTGTTCTCCAACCCCTTCCCCTGCTCTATTCCTTGCTCTGGATGCCCTCCAGTCCCTCAATGTCCTTTTTTCATTTGAGGGGTCCAAACCTGAACCCCGACCATGTCTTCAGTGCAGAATTACTTCCAGTCATGTCTGTTATTCCCACACAACGTACAGCTTAGAAACCCTCCCTATGTAATGCTGTCCTTTCCTTGTATATTAATTTCCTGGAAGGTCTTGATATTTGAGCTTCATGAATAGTACAATCAGGCCGGCACCAAGGCGTACAAGCTCCACGCAGCCTCTCACTGTACTCTGCGTGCCCTGAGTGAGGGAAGCTGCATTGCACCGTGGTTTATGATCTTGGGTGGGTCAACACATTCCTGCTCAGCTGTTCCCCTGTGCTTAATGAAAGTAATAAAATCCGGTGAGAGCTGTAATATGTTCTTATTTGCGTATCCAGCTTGAATAATCCTGCTACCTCTTATGCCTTCCTAGCTTGTTGTGCAGCTCACCGAGAGCACTAGGAAAAAGAGTTATTTTCTTGGTCCAAAACTTACACAATGAGAACAAAAAATGGTCCCTCAAGGCCTTTCCATCAATAATTAATCTTGCAAGAAAGCTGCCCTGATAAATAAATAAATAAATAAATAAATAAGCCTCACAAAGCTACCATTCAAGGTCATCATTGCTAGTCATCCACTACCCAAGTCCTACTATTTCTCGAAGGTGAACACTCAAGAATATGCATAATTCATGGGCTATCTTTGTTTATCCTCTCACCATCGCCCAGCACATTCTCTTCCTCCCCTCGAAAATCTTTGCAGAGACAAGTCTTCAAAAGAGGACATCAAGGAAGAAACCTGACGTACAACATCATAAAAAACCTTAATGTCTTCTGCACCGGGTGTGAAGTGTCCATTAGAGAACATCAACAGAAACGGAGCATATGGAAAATAGCAGGAGGCAGTATATGAAGTTGGTTTGTTTGTTGGATTTAAGGACCACCCAGCTAAGGGTTTAGCTTCAAGTATAGAAAACGGTGTGGAAACCACAAAAGCTGCACAAAAGGAAAACATGAAGCGGTCAACAACTTGAGTAGGAAGATCAGTGCATGGAAGCTAGGAGGCATCCACAAAGCATCACTTATCATTGCAGACACGTTAAAATAACATGCTCTATTAAACTCCATGTTGCTAAAGCTCTAAACCTGTCTTTCCAGGATCCCACTGTCCACACGATTATAAAATAGTTGGTGAACATGCATCATTTAGGTGAGACCTCAGGAAGAAATGTTCTCTTGTGAGGGTGGGGAGGTCCTGGCCCAGGTTGCCCAGAGCAGTGGTGGCTGCCCCATCCCTGGAGGTGTTCAAGGCCAGGTTGAGTGGGGCTTGGAGTAAACTGATCCAGAGATGTCCCTCCCCATGGCAGGGGTGAAGCTGGATGGACTTTGAGGCGACTACAAGCTCCAGGAAGTTCCCAAACAGGCTGAAAAGAGATGAGCCGCAGCCAGAAGCCTCACCAGCAGCTGTAAAGCCAGGCGTTACACGTCCTCGGACAGACACCAGTCAGATTTACCATGTATACTAGAAGAAAACTACTAGAGAAGCTGCACTTTAACCATGAATGAGAACTTCATGCTTGTGGAAAGCCTTGCAGATAACTTCCCATAGTAAAATGAAGAAATCAGAGAAACCAATCCAAAAGGCTCTCTGAAACACACAAATATTTACTGATAACAGACACTTGCAACTACATTCTCATCTCACTGAAATCATCCTGTTTTCACTGGTGTTGGTGAGGTGACACCACATATCACAGAATCACCGGGTTGGAAGAGACCCATCGGATCATCGAGTCCAACCATTCCCATCAAACACTAAACCATGTCCCTCAGCACCTCATCTACTCGTGCCTTAAACACCCCCAGGGAAGGCAAATCAACCACCTTCCTGGGTAGCATATTCCAGTGCCTAATGACCCTTTCCGTAAAAAACTTCCTCCTAATCTCTNTCAAGGAGCGGTCTCACCAGTGCCGAGTACAGAGGGAGAAGAACCTCCCTGGCTCTGCTGGTCACACCGTTTCTGATACAAGCCAAGATGCCATTGGCCTTCTTGGCCACCTGGGCAGACTGCTGGCTCATGTTCAGTCGGCTGTCGACCAACACCCCCAGGTCCCTCTCCTCCTGGCAGCTCTCCAGACACACTTCTCCCAGTCTGTAGCTCTGCTCAGGGTTGTTGTGCCCCAAGTGCAGGACATGAGGTAAGGC
Organism: Piaya cayana; assembly: GCA_013389865.1. Lineage (NCBI taxonomy): Eukaryota > Metazoa > Chordata > Aves > Cuculiformes > Coccyzidae > Piaya > Piaya cayana. The sequence goes on along the minus strand of WAAB01007785.1, from coordinate 14,667 downwards.
AAAGACAAACAGCTGTGACCAAAGCAGAATTAGGATCATCCCACACACAGAGACCTTTCTCAACCCTCCCTGACCCCAGTACTCCCTCCAAAGTGTACATGACCTGGGGCCAGCAGAAGGAAAATTTCCATTGGCCTGGACTTCATTTGAACCAGACCAAATACTACAGCAGTTACAGAGCAGAGCAGGAGGATAGTGAAGATCCTAAGTCCAGCAGAAGCACTGGCAGAGGCTGCCCAGGGAGGTGGTGCAGTCCCTCCCTGGAGGGGTTTAAAAGACAGGTGGATGAGGTGTTCAGGGATCTGGTTTGGTGGTGGACAGGTGTGCTTGGACTCGATGATCTCAAAGGTCCTTTCCAGCACGCGCAGCTTTCAGGCACTTGCTGTGACTGACAGCAAAAAGAATGATGCTGGAGAACAAACACCAAGAATCCCAGTGATATAAGAGTGCCTGAACTATGGGACACTAAATAAATCTATTCTTTACTGAATCCTTCTTGTTTCAATACAGCTGTGGTGCTACATGACCTTACGTGTCACGGCAAGCAAGGAACATCAGCTCCCAGAATAACAATATGTCCTGTCAGAGCAGGATTAAATAGAAATGTTTAACCTCTGAACACTGAGCTGCACAAGTCCGTGCTGAGAGAGGCATAGGGAGCTGCGTGCTGGGTTTTTTTCTCTGCTTTCCGGGTAAAAAACGGGAGAAGATGGAGGGAAAAGCCACCAGCAAAAACTGAGAGGTTAAAGAACATTTTTTATTTGAAGATAGAAAATATCTTATTTGAAGACAGTCAAAGAATTCATTCATTTTTTTCATCAAAAAGGGGAAAATGAGAGGGACTGTAATAAACATGAAAGCACTTTCACCGGGAGGAGTGAAAGCCGCTTTAATCTCGTGAAGAAAGGCATGGTAAGAAGAAATAGTTGGAATAGGGAAACAGAAGCTGGAAAAGTGATGGGGATTTTTTCCAAACAAAGAACAAGAATCATCGGAACAGACTGTTAATCCCTGCAATGTTTGTTTTGCCTGCAAAGCAGGAATGTCTCATGTCACATAGCTCAGCCCAGATCTGCACTGTGGCTCACTCTGTCACTCAACACGGAGCATCTCATGCTGCCCAGAGCAGCAAATCCAAGAGTGACATGAGAAGAAGGGATGTTCTCCACAAAGGCAAACCACAAAATCACTTTAGATACTAAATACATCCTTTATACTCCCTTGGATGGGCCTTTGAACAACCTGATCCAGTGGGATTTGTCCATGGCAGGGTGTTGGAAATGGATGGGCTTTAAGGTCTCTTCTAACCTGAACCATTCTGTACTCTAAACTTCTGTGATTTAGGAAAACAGCCCATGGTTGCTGTGGGTATTCCTCTAAAAATCTTGTGATCCAAGTGGGAAGGATGTGGATAGCGTTACGGGATGATACACAGAATCAGAAATAACATGAGCTTACAGAGATGCACAATAAATCTTCCAAGTTCAGGTCTCTTTTGGATGAGGTTCTAACACAACGTGCTGGGCTGCATTAATTCCCAGCACCAGCAGGACAGGACTTTTATATGGGGAAACCCAGGAGCAGGTATGAGACGGACTAAAGTATCGATACAGCCAGGTGGTGGTTCCTGGTGAGGCCTCAGGATGAGAAGGTGACACTTCAGGCTTCTAGCTCATCGGGAGCTCATCTTTGCTGGGACTCTATAGGCCTTGACAAGCCAAAGCAATGAAGCCTGAAGGCAGATACAAACCCTCATGCCCTGTGATTCAGAGGATGTGCAGGGTCTTCAGAGCTTCGTGCAAATTTATCTAAGGACTTCATGCCAAGTTAAAAGAGTCAACAGAACCATGTAATGCTTTGGGTTGNGGCTGGCCGTTAGGAAAAAATTGTTCACGGAAAGGCTCATTGGGCATCGGAACAGGCTGCCACGGAGGTGATACGCTCCCCCTTCCCTAGAGGTGTTTAAGGCACGGGTGGATGAGGTGCTGAGGGGCACGGGTTACTGTTTGATAGGAACGGTCGGACTCGCAAGCGGGTTTCCCCAGGGAAGTTCGAAGATGACGCTAAGCCGGGTGGAAGTGTCCACCTGCTGGACGGTCGAGGGTTGCATCGCTGGGCTGAGTCCAACGGCAGGAGGTTTAACACGGACAAATGCCGGGCCGGTTCTGGGCCCCTCGCCATAAGAAGGATGGGGAGGCTCTGGAGCCGGTCCAGAGAAGAGGGACTAGGCTGGGGCAGGGGCTTGAGAACAGGCCTGATGCGCAACGGATGAGAGGGCGGGGGGCGTTTAGCCTGGACAAGAGGAGGCTGAGGGGAGACCTCATTGCTCTCTACAACTACATAAGACCGAGTTGTGGAGAGGATGGAGCTGGGATCTTCTCCCAAGTCACAGAGGACAAGACAACAGGGAATGGCCTCCATCTCTGCCAGGGGAGGTTTAGGCTAGAGATTAGGAGGAAGTTTTTTACGGAAAGGGTCGTTAGGCATTGGAATAGGCTGCCCAGGGAGGTGGTTGAGTCACCTTCCCTGGAGGTGTTTAAGGCACAGGTGGACGAGGTCCTGAGGGACATGGGTTAGTGTTTGATAGGAACGGTTGGACTCGATGATCCAGTGGGTCTCTTCCAGCCTGGTTGATCTATGATTCTATTAAAGAAAAATAAATGCTCCAAATCTTCATTTTCTCCAAGGCATTCTCCACTGAAACAAATGAGTTTCTGTGATGTCATCAGAAGAATCAGCAGAGAGCGAAACTGGGGAGGTGAGCATGAGAACGATGAGAGAAACTTAATTAGACTTGAAAAAGCTAATGAGAAGTTGCCTATAATGGATTAAAACAGCAGCAGCAAAGATTTCAATCAGAGGCATTTCCTCAAAGATTTTGCCACTGACTAATTATAAAAGTAATTAAAATGTTGAGCGTAGGAAGGCCCCGTCTGGAGTAGAGAACAATGGACACGGGGAGGGATGAGTAGATAAAAGCTTCATGCAGAGGCCTTAATCGTAAAGTGAGAGGAAAGGACCACCCCATTCTAACGAGTTGTAGTTCATTGCTGCACCATTTCAAAACAAGCTTTTGCAGTAGCAGATGTTTAACTCTGTTCACACTGCGAGGGTTGACCTCTTCGAAGTGACTCTAAGATAGCTGCGGCTACAGGAGAAAAAGCCACAAAGTAGAAATTGCATCGAACTACCCAAAAATATCCAGTCTGGCAGGAAAAAAAATGACTTTGAAGAAAAAAAAAATAGAGATTTGGAAGGGTTGCAAGACTATTTCTTCTCTGCTTGAGGTTCAACAGCTGGTTTTTCAGAAACAGTCTTCAGTGAAACTTCTCAACCCTCAAAGGTGACCATGCCGGGAGCTCCTCTGGTTGCCTCCAGGACAGAATCAGAAGCACAAAATCATGTAGTGGTTTGGCTTGGAAGGGACCTCAAAGCCCATCCAGTCCCACCCCCGGCCATGGGCAGGGACACCTCCTGCTGGATCAGCTTGCTCCAAGCCCCATCCAACCTGCCCTTGAACACCTCCAGGGATGGGGCAGCCACCACTGCTCTGGGCAACCTGGGCCAGGGTCTCCTCACACTCATTGTGAAGAACTTCCTAATGTCTCATCTAAATCTTCCTCCGTCCGATTTAAAGCCATTCCCCCTTGTTCTGTCACTCCAGGCTTTTGTGAAGCCCCATATGGGGTCTCACTAAGGCAGAGTAGAGGGGAAGGAGAACCTCCCTCACCCTGGTGGCCCCACTCTTCTTAATGCACCCCAGGACATCAATGGCCTCCTAGGCCATGAGGGCACATTGCTGGCTCCTGCTTAGTTTGTCGTCCACAAAAGTTGAAAAGGTCAGTATGAATAGGCGAGTGATTTCCATCTCAAATGTCTACAGGGCAGGGGAACGGACACGCTGAAAATGCTTTTATCTAACATCCCATTGCTGTGTGGGTCCCCCAGATGGGGTCAGAGGACAACCAGCCTGACCACCGCTTTGCAAGGAGGCAGGAAAAAATCAATCCCACATGACATTTGCAGAGAGAACCTACTTCACTCTGCCCTGATAAGCTCCTTAAAGCTTTTGCAAAGGTAAAAACGTTTTTAAGTGAACATAATGTCCTGCATAATCGTCTCGACAGCAAACCAAGGATTTAATGTGTCAAATACAGTGAAACGCACACCTCTTAAACCCTGAAACTATTAATGTGCTCAAAAGCACTCATTTTACAGCCCTAAACTTGAAAGGAGGAAGGTAATTAATTCCTTTTAGTGTATCAGACCACTAGACACCAGAAAAATCACTTTGGTGGAGGAAGGGCAGTGAAGATGCCTCCTGCAAGACTGAAAACTCTGGTGTCTCCCAAGGAAGGGAATGGGGATGGATTTGGGATCACCAGGTTGTGGGTAGGACAGAGAGTGCGGGACAGCAGAGAGAAGATGGACCTCAAGCAATCAAACCAATAAGGGCTGTTGTCATCACCCAAACCGACAGACCCATGCGTTCTTCTAATTTGCAAAGAAGGCTTTCTTTTCATTTAATCAGAATCTTTAAGGTTGGAAAAGACTTCCAAGACCATCCATCCCAACCATCCGCACAACACCACCGTGCTGAATAAACCATCTTGCAAAGCACCGCATCTACACGTTTTGAACATCTCCAGGTGACTCCACTATCTTAAGGGAAAAGTAATTAAAAAATATGATAATTAAAGGGAAGAGTTATTACCAGACAAGAGCAGCGGGAAAAAAAATCAGTGGGAGATGAAACATCTTTATGGTGAAGCACAGTGCAGAGAGCAATTTTCTGTAGCTGCATCGTTGTATTTCAAATGTCTTCAGAACGAGCCTAGTGAAGCAAGAGAAAATTGAGGACATAAACATGGAGTTTCCCCAAGGCTTTAGGGGATATCGAAGCCTGACGTGCTGGAGACATAAGTCACCACCCGCCCCGTGCCACAGCAAGCTGCTTGTTCAGCCAAACCAGCTCCCAACAGAAAGGAACACGTCTTTATGGCGTGGAGATAATACAGAGCAGTTAAAAGCCATCAAATCATGGAACGGTTTTGAAGGGACCTCAAAGCCTGTTCAGGTCCCACCCCTGCTATGGGCAGGGACACCTCCCACTGGATCAGGTTGCTCCAAGCCCCATCCAACATGGTCTTGAACACCTCCAGGGATGGGGCAGCCACCCCTGCTCTGGGCAATCCAGGCCAGGGCCTCCCCACTCTCACAGGAGAATATTTCTTCCTGAGATCTCAACTCAATCCCCCCTCTTTTGGCTGAAAACCATTCCCCTTGTCCTATCCCTGCCCTCCCTGATCCAGAGCCCCTCCCCAGCTTTCTTGGAGCCCCTTTCAGCACTGGAAGCTGCTCTAAGGTCTCCCTGGAGCCTTCTCTTCTCCAGACTGAACAACCTCAACTCTCCCAGACTGTCCTCAGAGCAGAGGTGGCTCCAGCCCTCGGATCATCTTCTCAGCCCATTCAGAAGGGGAATTGGAACTGGATGAGCTTTAAGTTCCCTTCCAAACCAAACCATTCCATGATTCTACGATGCTCACCAATAACCTCTGAACTCTCCAGGTCTAGGTCACTCCTGTGCTTCTGCGGTTGTTTTCTCTCCTTTCAGAATCACATACACCTCCAAACTAAACATGAAAAATGAAGGGAGATGAGGAAATTCTGCCAAACCTGACTTGAAAACACTCGCATTTCATTAAAAATAGAATTAACGTTCTCTTGCCGTTTGTTTTGAGCAGATAGGTATCAGCACTGGGCAGAATGCCAGAGTTACTGAGATGTTTTGAAACACTAAATCCTTCCCCATTCTGCATGAATCATATTTTTAACATCTAAATTCTACGTCTCCGAAATCACTGGCAGACGTTAAATCATTTTCGACACCACAATTAAAAACAGATTAATACTCACTCAAGATAAGTCTCCTATCAATGAGCAAGTGAAGAGAACATCATAAGGACCAGAATAAAAATACAGTCGCTTGGTGCAGTACAGCAGAACATTTCGATCCATCTCCTTTCTAAGAGCTGGTGTTTCTGTGCGCTCCTGGGACAGAGTGGAGCATTCAAATGAGCACGCAAGGAAAACAAAATAAAGCCCTGCTGCTCAGCATTCATTCCAAGAGATTAATTTTATTAACAACCCCAATATTCCAGTCATGCTTTGCTGTTTGACTCCCACCCCAAGCATCAAACACCTAGAATACAGAATTATCCTGTGCACTGGAGAAGACAGGGGATGGACTTTTTTGTTTAAGATGGGAGACAGTGTTTTACCAGGCAAAACTTTATCCCTATATTCACCTGGAGCCCTGTGTCCAGTTCTGGAATCCTCAACATAAGAAGGAGATGGAACTGTCGGAATGGGTCCAGAGGAAACCACAGAGATGATCCAAGAGCTGGGGCACCTCTGCTCTGAGGTCAGGCTGGTAGAGTTGGGGTTGTTCAGCCTGGAGAAGGAAAGGCTCCAGGGAGACCTCAGAGCAGCTTCCAGTACTGAAAAGGGCTCCAGGAAAGCGCACACGATCAGGGTGTGCAGGGACAGGATAAGAGAGAATGGCTTTAAAATGGAAGGAGGAAGATTGAGATGACACATTAGGAAGAAATTCTTCACGCTGAGGGTGGGGAGGTCCTGGCCCAGGTTGCCCAGAGCAGTGGTGGCTGCCCCATCCCTGGAGGGGTTCAAGGCCAGATAGGATGGGGCTCTGAGCAACCTGATCCAGTGGGAGGTGTCTCTGCCCACGCGAGGGGCTGGAACTGGGTAGGCTTTGAGGTCCCTTCCAACCCAAACCATTTCATGACTCTAACGAGCAACCCTCCGTCAGAGCGCCGTGATTTGCAACACGAAACACACTCCCTCCCTTTTCCGTAAACAGACGTTGTACGAGCCTCTGAAGGTTCACCCTCTGGAGAGCCCCTAAAACATTCTGTTTGCCTTCTGTCACTCACTTCAGGATATCTGCTTCAGATTCCACTCCTCCTGCCCTTCCAGGTGTTTTGTAGAAGCAGAAGTCACACCTTCCCCTCTGGCTGACGCCGTGCAAGTAAGCTCAAACAGCATCTACATTTTAATTGGAGTTCAGACCAAACAATCCTCACCCAAACTTCTTCTTCAGCTGAACAAAAAGTAATGTTCCACCTTTCAAAAGGGAGAACATTGTGTAATTAATTTAATATTAATGAATTTTAATACATGCAAAATTTTGCAGGGGTTTCTATTCCATAACTGCGTTAGGTTTATGGAACTTCTCTGAAAAAAAAATAAAACTTTCAAATGAAACAAAAGCTTTAATGGAATTTACAACCAGAACTCAATTACGGCAAGCTGGGTTTTGTTCTTTGCAGGCTAAGCCGATGCGTCGCTATCATTTGTTTATAAAAATAAATCCTAAACTCTACAGAAATCATTAAAATATATGCAACAACAATCCTCAAGACAACACTAAAGTAAAAGAGAGCAGGAAACAGAATTGTAATTATGCTCTTTTCTTTCCTGGCCCCAGGCCCCAGATATTGCATTTCTTCTATTTTTATCTCCAGTTTAATAGGCAGGAGTTGCTTGTCGCAGCACAAACAGACATTGGCCATCGCGACCTCAAGGTGACGTTGGATGGGCCTTGGGCAGCCTGATCTAGTGGGAGGTGTCCCTGCCCATCACAAGGTGGGTGGAACTAGGTGATTCTTGAGGTCCCTTCCAACCCAAACCATTCTATGACGATCAGGAACTTTATTCAGCAGAACATTGAGCGCTACAACAATTTAAGTGTGCGGATAGAAAAGTCATCATCTCTGAAACCCCTCAAATTGGGTTTAGGCATCTAAGAGGAGCACAACGAGCAGCTCTCATGAACCTGCTGAGGAACCACCTCTGGTCCACGTCGTACAGAATCAAGGCTCATCAGACAGCCTTGGTCAACTCCTCTAGCTTTCCAATCTGAGAACCACCAGGCTGGATGTCCCCTCTTCCCTGCCCACACCTCCTTCAACCACTGTGCCACTACCAACCTGTATAAAGCTCCTGGAACATGTTAGTGTTTGAGAGCTNAAGGCCTGTTCTCCAGCCCCTAAGTGTGAAGGAACACCTTAAGTGAAGGAATCACCTAAGCGTGAAGGAACATGAATTTTCCTGGGAATCAGCTACCTGGCTTGAAGGTTTCAAGCCTTGCTTTTGCCTAAGGCAAAATTGCCCTTCACTCTAAGATAGCTCCATATACAAGCTGTCCTTCAAGGTCCATATAAACAGGCTTTGGTAGAAAATCCCAGGACCAAAAAGGTTAATTCCCATCAGGACAAGAAGATGTGAAATGGAAGATTTAGAAGAAATATGTAGAGCTCAGCTTTATCCACCCCCAGCCGTGTCCTTATCAAGCTATTCATACCTTCCTTCCTTAAAATTAAGTTCTAAAATGCCCCCTAATAATTATGAGATGATGTGTGATACATACAGGCTTCTTCACTTTCAGAAATATTCCATAAATCATGAGAGCTAATAAATATGTAATTTAATTTTACTTTATGCCTGGGATCTTGGGGCTGTTCCTGATTTTCATACAGTTTATTGCTAATCAGGATGGATCAATATGGGTACGTGCACAACACACATTGCAAGTTGAAGGAAGAAGCCCTCAGCAGGTTTGCAGATGACACCAAGCTGAGCGGAGTGTTTGTCACACCAGAATGATGGGATGTCACTCTGAGGGACCTGGACAGGCTGGAGAAGTGGGGCAAAGCGAACCTCCTAAGGTTCAACCAGGCAAGAGCAAGGTCCTGCACCTCAGCTGGGGCAATCCATGTTTTCAATACAGGCTGGGGGACAACGTGATGGAGAGCAGCTCTTCAGAGAAAGACTTGGGGCACTGGGGGAAGGAGAAGCTTGACATGAGCTGGCAATGAGCACTCGCAGTCCAGAAACCAACCGTGTCCTGGGCAGCATCCAGAGCAGTGGGACCAGCAGGGAGGGAGGAGATTCTGCCCCTCTGCTCTGCTTTAGTGAGACCCCACCTGGAGTCCTGTGTCCAGTTCTGGAATCCTCAACATAAGAAGAAGGAACTATTGGAACAGGTCCAGAGGAGGCCATGGAGATGATCCGACGGCTGTAGCATCACTGCTGTGAGGCCAGGCTAGGAGAGTTGGGATTGTTCAGCCTGGAGAAGAGAAGACTCTAGGGAGACCTTAGAGCAGCTTCCAGTACTGAAAGTAGCTCCAGGAAAGATGGGGAAGGTTTTTTTCCAAGGATCTAGAGTGACAGGATGAGGGGAATGGCTTTAAATAGGAAGGGAAAATATTTAGATGAGACATTAGGAAGAAATTCTTCACAATGAGCATGGGGAGGCCCTGGCCCAGGTTTAGTCTTCAAATATCCAATTAACACCTTCCTTCTTGAAACTTGTGCCCCGTGCATCTCATCCCATCACAATGGAAGTCAGAGAGTTTGTCCAGCAGGACAACCCAGGACCTTCTCTGCAGAGCTGCTTGACAGCTTCTCAGCCCCGGCCTATCCCAGGTATTAGCATTAGCAGAGGATCCTAGAATGACCTGAGCTGGAAAAGACCCAGAAGGATCGTAGATTCCAACTTCTGCCCCTGCACAGGACACCCCAACATACACAGTAAGGAAGTCTGAATTCACAATATCTCCCCTTTGTCAGCTTAAAACCATCATCCCCCATCCTATCCCTGCACTTCCTGACCAAGAGCCCCTCCCCAGCTTTACTGCAGCCCCTTTCAGTAGTGGAGGTCGCTCTAAGGTCTCCCCAGCACCTTCTCTTCTCAGCCCAACTCTCTCAGCCTATCCTCAGAACAGAGGTTCTCCAGCCTTGAGATCACCTCTGTAGCCTCCTGTGGATCCACCCCAACAGCTCCATCTCTTTCCATTGAGGACTCCAGAACTGGACACAGGACTCCAGGTGGCATTTCACTAGAGCAGAGGGGCAGAATCCCCTTCCCTTGCCCTGCTGGCACGCAGAAAAACTGTTGAATAAGTTTCTTCCAGCCTTCCCTTCACATCATAGGAAGGACTCACAAATGATCGTCTGCTCCTGACAACTTGCTGTTCAGGTGGAAAGCCCCTCAGCCAGCTTAGATCTCTGCCAACAAGGAGAAGACCAGACTAAATCCGATTCGCTGCTTGTCAGAAATGGGAAGAGCCACTTAAAATCAGCCTGACGTGTGTGCCAGATCTGGCAGAGCTTTGCCATGTTATCTAGACCCAGCTCTGACTGTACAGCCTCACGTAGCGTGCAACAGCTCAGACAAGCACACAAGCACCAAGGAGCAAAAGAAAGTCAATTAGTTTCTCCTCTCGGTTTTTTCTTGCTCATAAAGGTGACCCAAGGGCAGTTCGAGCGAGCATCTCAGACCAGCTCTCAGCCTGCAGCTCTTAAAATCATCCCTTATCAACTTCTTACCCTAAACAGAATACAAAGTAAAACGGCTTCAGCTAAAGATGCCCTTTTGCTGTTGTGGCAGCATGGGCTTCTCCCAAGAGGCGCATCATTAGGCAGGACTGCTTCAGCCAGAGGTGTTTTATCCTTTGAACTCCACTCTTCTTGGAGCAAAAATATTGATTATGGCTCTGAACACTGTCTCCCCCATCACTTCCCAGGTTTGCTTTGGGAACCCAGGAGCTGGAGCAAAGCAAACACAGGAATGGCTCAGAAGTCACCGTAACGATCCCACCCGCAGTAAACGGCTTTAAGAATTACTCTTGAAGGCAAAATTCATTAAATCCGAACGAGCTCAGAAACCCGATTCTGTCGCACACATAAAGGCCTTCAGTGCTGTTTGAGGCCATCGGAAAGCACTGTGGGACACAGCCCACGACCTGCAGGGGACGTCTGCCATCCTGACACGGCTGCTGGAGACCGGGTAAGGTCCCGCAGGGCAGCTCAAAGAGCTGCAAATGTTCAGGCATCCCTCCTCGCAGATGCCCTCTTTTCTTGTCAGTTCCTGAAGTGTATTCTTTTCTAAACTTTCTCTCTCTCTTCATGTACAGTGCTTCTCTTTGTATGACTGGACAAATGCTCAGCAGGTCCCTTGTCCTCATTTCATACATACTTCTATAGTGTCCTCATTAACTCTGCACTGGCTTTGGTTTCCGAGGTAGAAGAGCAGCCACCCTCCCTCCAGCTCCTGTCCCTGCCAGGTCACTGCCCACAGGGACAAGTCAACACTCTTCTTGTACAAAACCCTTTCCTTTTCCTCACCAGTGAATTTTATTACTGACATCTGGCTTACACAGCATAAACCAAATATTAAAATTAAATCCGGATTATATGCCCAGAAGTCATTTTTTCCATACTGAAAGTGAAATCATGGCTGCCCCATCCCTGGAGGTGTTCAAGGCCAGGTTGGACGGGGCTTGGAGCAACCGGATCCGGTGGGAGGTGTCCATGGCAGGGGGTGGTACTGGATGGGCTTTGACATCCCTTCCAACCTAAAACCTTGCAGAATTCCACGATTTTACTGCTGAAATGTCTCCCTCTCCCAGGCGTCGGGCTCCTGTTCAGATCTTGCACACATAACAAGTTTTACTGGTATAAGAAGATCAATTTTTAAATCAAACCAATCCAGCCTCTGTAATGCTCGAATCAATACGCAGCTGGGTGGCTCATATCGATACAGTGTCTGGGAGGGATTTTGCGCTGTTTTATTGATATTGGCGATTAAGCCAATATCAATAAAGCAACACTCAATCCCTTCCAGAACAACCCTGCAACTGCTGCAGCCGCTCAGCTACATCTGTTGGACACCTTTTAAAGCAGGATGATTTCAGACAGGGGAAGCCATGAGCCATGCTGCATGGCTCCCTCCTCTCCCCAGTAAATCCAGGCCACTGGCACTCAATGCCCCACAGCATCCTGGCCTAGAACAAAGACAGCGAGATCAGCAGGAGCAAGGAAGGGATTGCGTCCCTGAGCTCAACACTGGTGAGGCCACACCTCAAATCCTGGGTTCAGTTTTGAGCCCCTCACTCTGGGGAGGATATAGAGGGGCTGGAGCGCATCTGGAGGAGTGAACAGAGCTGGAGAAGTGGCTGGAGACNGTTGGAGAACAAGGGTTATGAGAGAAGGTAGAGGGACCTGGGGCTGTTTAGCCTGGAGAAAAGGAGGCTCAGGGGAGACCTCATCACTGACTACAGCTCCAGGAATGGAAGTTGTGGTAACATGGGTGTTGGTCTCTTCTCCTAAGTGACAAGGTGATAGGATGACTGGAAATGGCCTAAAGCTGCACCAGGACAGGTTCACATTGGACATTCTTCCAGACATTCTTCTGCAAAAGGGTTCTCAAGCACTGACAGAGGCTGCCCAGGGAGGTGGTGGAGTCCCCATCCCTGGAGGGGTTTAGAAGACAGATGAGCTGCACGAGGATCTGGTTCAGTTGTGGACAGGGATGGTTGGACTTGATGATCTCAAGGACCTTTTCCAAGCAAGAGGAACCATTTGCTGGTTCCCCTGAAAATACTTGGGTTGATCCAAACTGCAGCAATCCTACAGGAGCCAAAAGAGCAAAGCTGGCTGCAACATCAGAAAATCGACTCCTGGCTGTTCATGGAAGCCCTTCATATTAATATCAGCTGAAGCCCATGCACAGGGATTAATAAACCATTGGAATTGAGGAAAACTGCCTAATGTTTCTGGTCTAATGCTCTACAATTGGTACATCCTATCATTTTTGGGAAAAGGGACACCTTGACCTTTCAGAAACCAGAGAAAAATATCCCTAATCTCCATAAGAAAGAAAGGTTGTACCTACGATCTTTTAAGAATGAGAGAGACAAGCATATAAATTTAACTGACCAAGGAAAGGCAATTAGAGTGATGGATTACAGCCAATTCAGTGGAGACGTGAAATATGGAGACAATCCTCAAATACAAATTATTACACAAAATTATCCTCAGCTCACTCGAACTTTTCAGAAGATCAGTTGTTCACACCCCCACCATGTTTGGACTGTACACCAGGTTGGTTTTTTTCCCTCCTAACATTAACTGAGTATAACAGAGTCATTCTGCAGTTGGCATCTCAACCAGATGAGGGACAAGAACCTCTGCAATCACAGAATGGGCTGGGTCAGAAGGGACCTCAAAGCCCACCCAGCCTCACCCCTTGCCATGGGCAGGGACACCTCCCACTGGATCAGGTTGCTCCAAGCCCCATCCAACCTGGCCTTGAACCCCTCCAGGGATGGGGCAGACACCACTTCCTTGGGCAACAACCACCTCGCTACAACCTCCTTTCAGGCAGTTGTAGACAGTGATGAGGTCTCCCCTCAGCCTCCTCTTCTCCAGCCTAAACAGCACCAGATCCCTCAGCCACTCCTCAGAAGACTTGTTCTCCAGCCACTTTGGCAGCTCCATTCCCTTCACTGGACAGGCTCCAGGACCTCAGTGTCCTTCTTGGTGTAAAGAGCCCAAAATGGACGATACACCACANAGTGATAGAATGAGGGGCAATAGGTATAAAGTGGAGAGGGGCAGATTTAGACTAGACATTATGAAGAAATTCTTCATGCTGAAGGTGGGAAGGCCCTGGTCCAGCTTGCCCAGAGTAGCGGTGGCTGCCCCATCCCTGGAGGTGTTCAAGGCCAAGTTGGATGGGGCTTGGAGCAACCTGATACAATGGGAGGTGTCCCTGCCCATGGCAGGGATGGAACTGGGTAGGATTTGAGGTCCCTTCCAACCTAAACCATTCCAAGGTTCTGTGATTAACTTTCTTCGATGACCCCAAGTCTCAACATGGCATTTCCTCCACCTTAGTATCCCTGGTACTGCTCTGGCATTGAAGTAGGTGGCACCAACAGAAGAAAACGAGCCACTGAAAAGCCAGCATTGGCAGCAGCTGCCTCAGGCAATTTTTACATAAGTAAAACGGAGCAACAGTTACAGACCTCACGCAATCCCTTTCTCCATTGTCACATCCCTGCCATTCTCCCAGCTGCACTCGCTAACCTCAGCTCATTACCTATTCATGCTCAGCTTTCAGCATTTCTTTTCCTCCATCATTACCAGTATTAATAATTTCACCCCTTTCTACACCATTATCGCCTCACCCATCTGTGAGCCACTCTAAGTTATCCCATTATGTACACAGACAGCTGCCTCCTTTCAGTTTAAAGCAGCTTTTGTTTCTCTCGCCCAAAACTTACGCTTGAAATTCGTAACATTCGCACACCTTTGCATTTTTCTTCGCATTTCATTGTTGGTTTGGGTTTTCTTTGCTCTCGCTACGGTTTCTATTTTGTGCGCTCCAAGCACAGTGGGTCCATGTGGCCATAAAGAGGCAGAAGAAGAAAAAAGAAGACATGTGATTTGTGCAAAGAAAGACAGCGCCCACCCTTCCATTTGAATTTCCAGTAAGTGGAGCACAGTGTATTGGCAGGTACGAACCCGCTAACCAAGGCACGTGATGTGAGATCTCATCAGACATCAGATCTGGAAGAGGAGGCCGACAGTGAGCATATGAGGTCGGAGGAAATTTATTCAAGATAATCAAATTGTTTCTGCAGGTGAAGACCTGAAGGGCAATAAAATGGCGAAGAGAATTCAGAATCTCACATTCCAAAATAACACACGTAAGAAATAAATGCCTGTGCATTTGGACGTAAGAATAGATCGCTGAACAATGGAAAAAAGGCATAGATTGGGTTGGGAGGGACCTCAAAG
>WAAB01007783.1:1919-12747 GCA_013389865.1 Piaya cayana | reverse complement strand
GAGTCCCCTACAACAATCACCAATTCATCCAACCCCAAAATTTCTGCTAAGTAATAAAATAGAAAACAGTGGCATTTTCTTCCCTATAGTAGCAGATCACCAAGAACAGCTATAAAGAGTTGTTTGCATCTTCTTCAGTTCAGTCAGACTAACCCATTCCGCAATATGTTAGGTTTTCTTGATTAATGAAATTCATCTAGATGCAAAAAAACCTTCCTAATTAAGAAAGAAAAACTGGGTCCTAGCTAGTAAGCATTTAATATACACAAAATGCAAAAAGCATCATCCAGCTGTCTAAAAAGTCTATAAATGCCAGACAGTTCAGAAAAGGAAGTCCTTCCTCCAGTGGTTTTCCAGTGATGACACAACACCATGGTGCAAACTACATTAAGTATAAAGTATTGCTTTATCTTGAGCAGACCTTGATAAGCTGTGCTTTCATCCTGCTGAGCCCAGCAGCTCTTTCAGACTGAAAACCAGAAGTTCCTGCTCCTCTATTCATCACATTTCCTTTTCTGTGTACCCAGAATGACTACATGATGTATTTTTCTGACTATACATCGGTATGGTCCAGTTGCTATTTTTCTCTACTGATCACAGGCCCTTTGGTAATTAAAAATCACCATCACTGAAGCAAGAAATCACATCCGAAATGTCAGTGTGCTGCTGCCACCAAAGAAGTTTTTAAAGTTTACCCCCCAATCACGAACAAACCTAGAGAGCCTGTGTTTAACTGCAAACTCAGCTTATGGCTGAGTCACAAGCAGGCTTGAGAAGTTACATCCATCTCTTTTTACAAGAACCAGTGCACTGAACAAATTCTGAAAGCTACTGGTTCATGGTATGTATGCCCCAACCTGAAAAGCCATTACCCAAAACAGCCTCCCCTCAAAAGGCTGCAGCACTGTCAAGTATATTCATCTATTCATCAGGACTTTACTGAATTATTTTTTTTTAAAGGATAGAAAATTCCTGGAGAATTATTGGCTGCAGCCCACAATTTGATAAACTACAGCTATTTTCTCACAGTTGAAAATAAAATTTGGAGGAAAGTCTTAATTATGGACTGTGAATACAGTCAGATTCTAAGCTGTGGTTGTTTTTTGGGTTTTTTTCCTTTAGATAGCTAACTTTGTCAATCCTATACTGGCCTAGCATAATAAAAGAACCTACCATCTACTCTGTTTCAGTGCAGACAAAAAGCTTCTCAGGATACATATTGCTTCTCACCATCACTAATATTTATCATCATTTCTCATTTCATCAATACTTGGTTCCTACTTGGTAGGAAAAGTGAATAAAGATGATTCAACTAAGCCAATTCAACATACCCACAACAGAAATTACACTTGATTTCATGCTGACTAACAGTGAGTGGAGAGGCACAGACTCCTCTTTACATATTCAGCTCAAAGCTCCAGTACCTGGCACAATGGCTGAGCTGAGCAAAGTACAAAGATCCCTTCCTGACTCTCCCCTCCCTGCCCAAAAAAGGGTGTTCATATAAAAAGATCAAGAAGACCTTTTCCTCCTGCTTCCTAGTAACTACAAGAGAGTCACAGGCTTTAGAGCTCATTTTAATGACTCCTGCAGCTTAAACAATATACATATAAGATGCTTTACCACTCCCCAACAGGGCAGACCCTGGGCTAAAGCAGAAGCCAGCAATCCAAAGCACTTAACTGTCCAACTACCTGTAACCAGAGCAGCAGCTTCCAGAGACACACAAAAAAAGAACCATCTCTGTGCTCCTGGGAATGTAGATGCAGAAGGAAGGAAAAACATCTGTGTAGAAAGAACAAGGTAAGATATAGCAGGAGTAGCAAGGGCAAGAGAGGTTATGATGCTGCTTGGAAAGGCAAGTTCTGTTTTTAAACAGGTGAAATGGTTAAATATTATATGAATAGCACAACATTCTCTATACTCTTCCATCTTTGACCTAAGGAGCACCGCACAACCATTTTATGCAACCCGAGAAAGCCAGAAGGCTGTTTCTACAGCTAATGCTGTAGCCTGGATCTACATCTAACACACATCCAAGAAGCTGCAGTTGATTAAAGGCCACTTATGGACTAGTCTGTGGCTAGATGATCCACAAGGGGAAAATCCATGGTAAATCCTCAGCACTGATTTCTCATACCAGTGTCCACAGGGCAGAGCCTGACCAGGACCCTTACATGTTTGCTTCTTATGCTTATGCTTAATTGCCGATATCCCTGACTTTCTACAGCCACTGCTCAGTCCCTGGGGCTTGCCTGCCAGGTGATATTTCTCATTATCCTACTCTGATTTGATTGGTAATACATTAAATTAATTTCCCTGAATTGAGTTTGTTTTGCCCATGACGGTAGGTGCTGAGTGATGTCCCTGTCTTTGTCTTGACCTATAATCCTTTCGTTGTATTTTCTCCCCCTGTCCAGCTGAAGAGCAGGAGTTATCACTCTTGCAGCTTGGTGGGCACTTGGTGTCCAGCCAAGGTCAACCCACTGCAATGGATGGGCTGCAGAGAGCCAGGAGCAAAATATCCTGCTAATCAATCAAAGATGTCAGAAAGCATGTCCTGGAGCTCCCAAGGGTCTGGAAAGCCAAGAACTTTATCCCTGGCATTCATTTATACTCACAGCACACAGGACCAGATCCTAGCACAATATACCAATTTTTGTATAAAAGTTGCTTTCTGGATCAATTAACTATTTAAACTCAAGATTCTTGAATTTGACTCGGTTATTCTTACACTTGACTTTTTCAAATATTAACTCTGTATTTGATCTGCATTGTATTGCTTTCTAAGCCATTTAGATATTATTGATAGTTGGTTGTGATAACTAGAGTATTGCATTAAGAATATAATAAGAACAGGTGTCGGAAATTAATCTTTATGACAATTACAAGAATACTGTTCAATTATTTTTGCACCAATCTAATACATCTGGTTTGATAGGGGTTGGACTGGATGACCTTTAAAGGTCCCATCCAACCCAAACCATTCCATGATTCCATGACAATAAAATATAAAACTGCCTTTGCACATATTTTCTCACAAATACATCTTCTCTAGAACAGATTGCTAGGATACAAGAATCTACTTCCTGCTATTCTTGATGTTTGACTAGGTATTTTGAGATGGTATCAGAGTTGTAAGTAAGGTTATCTTTTCAATAGCCCCAAGTCTGATGTGCTAAACATCTACTTAAGCTACTAACCAAACTCTCCCATACAAATATACTTCCAACAGAAAAGAAATAATATCATCTCTTAAAAATCAAGTTTCAAGGATTATTTCTGAAGTACAGGGTAATAAAGCAAGGGCACAAAAACTTCTCCTGGCTCCAATCTGCACTGCAGAGCTCCTTACTTGTCACCCCGGTGCTGGCAAATCCTGTAAACCAGGAATGACTACAGCAAGACTAGTAATTTTTATCTAAAGGATATATCAGATAAAGCAGATAATTAATCTGCTAATTGTATGCCATCATCTGAACAGAAGCATCTTCAGCTGACTTAGGCATCTAATTCTGCCCCAGAAGCACAAACCTTACATTCTGGGTGAATGGAAATAAGCGGTATGCTAGTACATTGAAATTCTATTAAATGGAGGACAGTGACAAGCACTGCACTAGTGCTTTAGGAGCCAGCATTGGCCAGTCCCTGGCCCATACTGCTGGTTCCTGAGGCCTGCAGTGGGCACCAAGTTCAGTTTTTGCCTTCTTCCTCATATGTGTTTAGGATAAGATTAATATACGCCTCAACTAAGCAAATGAAATTAACAGTTTCATAAAGATTTGAATACCTACCATTATAGATCCTGTCTAGGTATGGCCACCACACATTGAATCATAGAATGGTTTGGGTTGGAAGGGACCTTAAAGCCTATCCAATTCCAACCTCCCTGCCATGGGCAGGGACACTTCCCACTCGACCAGGCTGCCCAAGGCCCCATCCAACCTGGCCTTGAACACTGCCAGGTATGGGGCAGCTACAACTTCCCTGGGCAACCTGGGCCAGGGTCTCACCAGCCTCATTGTGAGGAATTTCTTCCTAATGTCTAGTCTAAATCTTCCCCTTTCCAATTTGTAACCATTCCTCCTCATCCTATCAATACATGACTTTTTATAAAGTCCCTCCCCAGCTTCCTTGTAGGCCCCCTTTCCAGGTACCAGAAGGCCACTATAAGATCTCCCTGGAGCCTTCTCTTCTCCGGGCTGAACAAGCTCAACTCTCTCAGCCTGTCCTCATATGGAAGATGCTCCAGCCCTCGGATCACCTTCATAGCCCTCCCCGGACCCATTCCAACAGTTCCATATCCTTCTTATGTTTGGGATTCCAGAACTGGACACAGGACTCCAGGTGGGGTCTCACAAGAGCAGAGTAGAGGGGCAGAATCATCTCCCTTTCCCGGCTGGGCACGCTTCTTTGGATGCAACCCAGGATGCAGTTGGCCTTCTGGGCTGCTAGTGCACGTTGCCAGCTCATGTCGAGTTTCTCATCAATCAGCAACCCCAAGTCCTTCTCTGCGAGGCTGCTCTCAATCACATCATCCCCCAGCCTGTATTGAAACTGCAGATTGCCCCAACCCAGGTGTAGGAACTTGCACTTGGCCTCATGACGTTCACACAGGCCCCCTTCTCCAGCTTGTCCATATCCCTCTGGATGGCGTCCTGTCATTCTGGTGTGACAACTGTACCACTCAGCTTGGTGTCATCTGCAAACTTGCTGAGGGTGCACTCGATCTCGCTGTCTATATCACTGATGAAGAAATTAAACAACACTGGTCCCAGTATGGACCCCTGAGGGACACCACTTGTCACAGATCTCCATCTGGACTTCGAGCTGTTGACCACTGCTCTCTGAATGCGGCCATCAAAACAATTCCTTATCCACTGAACTGTCCACCCATCAAATCCATATCTCTCCTATTTAGAGAGAAGGATGTTGTGGGGGACTGTGTCAAAGGCTTTACAGAAGTCCAGATAGATCACATCCGTTGGTTTTCCCTTGTCCACTGCTGTGGTTACCCCATCGTATAAAGCCACTATGTTGATCAGGCAGGACTTACCCTTGGTGAAACCATGCTGTCTGTCTCTAATAATCTCCCTGTCCTCCATATGCTTTAGCATAGCTTCTAGGAGGATCTGTTCCATGATCTTCCCAGGCACAGAGGTGAGGCTGACAGGTTGGTAGTTCTGAGTGTCATCTTTTCTACCCTTTTTAAAAATGGGTACAATGTTACCCTTCTTCCAGTCACCAGGGGCTTCTCCTAACTGCCATGACTTTTCAAATATCATGGAGAGCAGCTTGGCCACCGCATCAGCCAATTCCCTCAGGACTTTGGGATGCATCTTATCAGGTCCCATAAACTTATATATGTTCAGGTTCCTCAGGTGGTCACAAATCTGATCTTCCCCTCTAGTGGGAGGAGCTTTACACCCCTGGTGCCTGTCTTGTTGTCCATTGGCCCAGGAGGAGTGAGGAGAGTGGCTGTCAGTGAAGATCGACGCAAACAAGTTGTTGAGTACCTCAGCCTTCTTCTCATCTGTTGATATGAGGTCACCATTTTCATTCATCCATTGGGGTACACTTTCTTTAATCTTCCTTTTCTGACGTACCTGTAGAAGCCCTTCTTGTTAGTCTTCACTTCCCTTGTCAAGTTCAGCTCCAGCTGAGCCTTGGCCTTCTTGATCCCATCCCTACACAACCAGGCAGCATCCCTAGACTCTTCCCAGGTTCCCTCTCCCTGCTTGCACTGCCTGTGCAGTTCCCTCTTACTCTTCAGTTTGATCAGCAAGTCTCGACTCAGCCATGCTGGTCTCTTCCCTTCCCTGCCCAATTTCCTGCATCTGGGGAGTGAGCAGTCTCGTGCTTTATGGAAAGCATCCTTAAATATTTGCCAGCTCTGTTCTGCTCCCTCGTCCTCAAGGATTTTATCTCAGGGGGTCCTACTACACTCCTTGAAGAGCTGGAAGTCTGCTTTCCTGAAATTTAGGGTCCCGACCATACTCCTCACCTTTCCCATATCCCTCAGGACCTTGAACTCCACCAGTGCGTGATCACTGCAGCCCAGGCTGCCTTGGACCTTGATGTCACTGATGAGATCACTTGTATTAGTGACCATCAGGTCCAGTATTACATCCTCATCAGGTGGGGATGTCTATTACCTGGGTTAAGAAGTTATCTTCAATGCACTCTAGGAGTCTCCTGGATTGCCTACAGCTTGCCATGCTTCTCTTTCAGCATATGTTAGGGTGGTCAAAGTCCCCCAGTAGGATGAGAGCTTGTGAGCATGAAACCTTCTATAGCTGAAGGAAGAAGACTTCATGGGTAGGCTCCCCTTGATCAGGTGGCCTATAGCAGACAGCAACCACAAGGTTCCTTTTGCTGACTCGGTCTTTTATTCATGTGTTTGGCCATCTCAGTAGAGATGAGGAGGGAGGAAGCAGGATTCTCATTTTGAGCTAACAATTTAAACCTCTTAATTTTTTTTTAAATTAAACTATTTTTATGTATTGAAAACATCTGCTTAAGAGCATCACCGAGAGGGAAAGATGAGGTGGCCCTGTTCACTGCTTCCCTCCTCACAGGTCTCTGAGGGCTGCCAGAGGTAGGGTAGAAGACCACCCTCCTCCTCCAGACGACCACACTCACACAGCACAAAAGAAAAAAGCCCGCGCATGGGACAGGTTCTCCCCATGGCTCACTGCTCTGTAGAGAAAGCCAGTTACTGCTCTAAGGCTGTCCATTGTTGGTTTACATAACAGGCACTTAATCTCAGTAAAATCCATAGGTTTAAGCAGAAACACTAAATCTTTAGAACTAATCCATCTCTTCAGGCAAAGCACAACTTTGACTTGGATGGTGAAGAGGTAAACTTATTGGGCTATGTAATTGCAACTGAACAATAAGCTGGCTAAAGGAAGGGTTTATTGTAAGTTATTGCTTGTCAAGATCACAGCTTTGAAGGAGGCTGCTTAGCATGAAACCATGGGTGTGCAACTCTGCAGGCCATTTTCCCTGGGGTGATGTTTGCTCTCACCACAGTCATGAAGTGTCTGAGAGAGCAAGAACTGCCTTTGGTCCGTGGTGGATTTAATAAAGTAGTGGAAGGGAGATAGACTGCCTTAAGCAGAGAATTAACTTTGCTCTCTTCTGGTAACAAAGGAGAGAAGAAAGGGAAAAAATGAACAACAAACAAAAGCAACACTGCTCAGTTTATTTTGACACACACTAGGCTGCAATCCTGCTGCTAATGTCAATGTATTATATGCTGTATAGCTATAAATTTCAGTTGTGTTTGAAAAAAAATCAGCATATAGAACCACTATGGGTCTGCCTAACGCAATCTGTTTGTAGACAGGATATAATCACGATGTTTCTTCAGGTGAATGGCACAAAACCTAAAATCTTCAGTTGCTTTCAACATACACATAACTGGAATCCCTTGTAGCAGTTCACAGACATTAAAAATGCTTTTCTTCATAATACTCTGTACACATATAGACAGACACAATGACACGGTGCAGAGAATCAAGATACCCAAGGCTAGGAAAATAGCAGTTGCCTGCCAGAAACCACTGGCAATCTTATTGAAGTTTTTGGTGTAAGAACCACAGTGTGTCTCATGTGGAAAGTTGTACGTGGGAGATTTTGGTGCAGCACTCATAGATGTCCAGCATTGCATAGTAAGGCTCCTGTAACCCTCTCATTCTGTTGTCCATGCCCTCAGAGCTCAAACACTTCACTTTGCCAATCAGCCATTTCACACTCATGAAAGCAATGAGCTCTGTGAAAGCCATGACAATACTCAGGAGAGTCCATAGCATTAACAGACACATTACAATGAAATTACACATATTGATGTCCAGTGCTTATGATCAGTGCAGCTGACAGTCTTAAAATCCAAGCATGAGGGGGAAAAAAACTAAATTAAGAAAGAAAAAGACCCTAAGAAAATTACTGCGGCTGCCCTGTTTGCTCTTTAAATGCTCTCACAATGGCCCGGACAACATTTCTCAGGAGAAAAAGTGAATGGCTNAAAAAAAGAGACAACACATCAACATTGAGAAAAGTTTTCATTTCCGTCTCCACAATGAACCAAGAGCTCATGCAGATCCACATCAACATGCAAAAGCTCTAACAACGACCTGTCGAACTGGGTCTGCTCAAAACCTCCCGGGTCTGTCCCAAGGGAGTGATTAATCTCACTCTGCCTGGCAGTACTTACAGTATCTCCTCTGTCACAATCTATTGTGGGTGTTTGTCAAGTGCTTTGCAAGCAAAGGGCACAGTAATACCCCGCTGTACTCACTTCCTACAACCACATCCCTGTCATCTTCCTCTGGTCAAAATTACCAAGGTTGCTGGCAATTACCCAGCAAAATGATTGTACACATTTAAGCAGTTTCATAGATGTGCAGCTCAGTGAGTCAGGCACCCATATGCCACAGGCACATTGATGTGAGAGGCAAAGGAACCAGCTTCCAAGGAGCAAGGAGCTCCTGCGGGCTTTTCCTGATTGCAGCTGACCCAGCCCCAGTCTTGAGAGGAGGCAAACAGGATTGCAGCTTGGGACAGCCCACCTCACAACGTGGTGACACAGCCCATCCATTTGAAGCCTGGGTTTTGCAGAACCAGGTGCCTTCCTGGGTTCTGTATCCAGCTTTACACTAGCATTTCAGAAAAGCAATCTGCCCACAGATATTTCACACCTTGTCTTGAAACGATGCCAATACCAGCAACCTCCAGGTAACCTACACCACTGTAAATGGGAATCTGTGGGAAAATGTACCAGTCACTGCCAGTCAGCCATGAGATTCCTCACTCCCCTCACTCCCCACCTTCAACAGCCCTCTGCAAACCACAGCAAAATATTCCTCAGAGCTTTCCCCAAGCTTTTATGCTGCCTTTGAACAGTAGCTGACCACTTTCCCAGAGTTACACAATCAAAGATTGCTATACTTGTAAATCTTTAAATACTTTAAATAGCAAACAGGTCATCACACGCCTGCCTCTGCACTTGAACTCAAATCATGTCATTTGAGAGTTGGGGGGGTGAAGCAGGAAATGCCCTCATGCTACCCCTTCGGTGATGAGAATGTAGCACTTCCAAGTTTTGCTCACAGAAAAAGATACCAACATTCAACTGGATGCAAAAGAGTCAAGAACCAGATCTGGAACTGACCACTGCACTGCTGCCAAACACAATGGGGTCAGCAGATGCCAGAAAAAGACACGTCTCTGTTCATGCCTCAGTTTTTGGTCGTGGAACTCTTAGGAGTTTTGAGCCCAGTAGTTGAATACTAGTCCCACTGAATGCAAAATGAAAAACACACCTACATCTTCTACACATTCAGAATTTCATCCAGCAATTCCTACTCTCTCCTTATACTAGCTGTAGTGAATCATTCACAAGATTTTAATCCACATTACTCTTCTTCCTTGTCTAGATCTGCATACTCCTCTGGTACTGACAGATACACAGACTTAATCTGCCATGCCAAGAACTGAATTTTGTCTCCCTTAGGTCAATGTTACAGCATTACCTTAAGAAAAGATGAAACATATTACGCTGTGTGTCAGGAGCCTGGGCCTTATTCAGGAATGGCTCCTGCAGAAAGGATACTGATAAGCTAGAGGCCTCCTTAGGGAAACAGTGTCCTTGGTGCTTAGGGAGGCGTGGGACCCTGGTTAGATCTACGATAGGAAGAATGCGAGGGAGCGAATCTCATAGCACCCAGCTGCACTTGGGGGGACGGATAGTTTACTTAACTTGCTTTAGTTCACTGACCAATTAGGAGCTCAGCTTTTGCAATATGTATGAACCTCATTATTGACTGTATTTAACTAAGCACCACTCTTAATAAAATTGGGACTTGCTGACGATCATCGGATGTCCTTGTCTCCCTTCGTCAACAACTGTGCTTTTTGCTGTACTGAGACAATGGTTCAGCTCATTTTCCATATTTTTTTGGTGGTGGCAGGGGAGCTGGGGAAAGCATGACAACCTGACATACTGGTGACTCATATACACCCTTTGTAATAACAGTGCTGAAGTGTCAGCCTGCCAAAAAAAAAGGTTAATTCTCTCAGTATTTCCACTTTAAATAAGACCACTACAAGCCCACATTCTTCTGATGTCATCAACAGAGTTAAAGATAATTTAATAAAAAAATTCTGTTTTTTAAGAGATGTTCCAAAAAGCTCAAGAATCTGTATTTCTATGCAAGCATCCCACCCATGTAAACTCCTCATCTTTGTAATTCCAGGATTTTATTCAGGGTGAAAGGGACGTGAGAGTTGAATATCCATCATAGCTATTTGCTGCTTACTCTGTATGTGCTGAACATAATAAAATACTATTTAGCGAAAATAGATGAGAACACAATTAATATTTACTTACGCAGGAGGAAATTCCAGATGAACATCGGCAGCTATAAAACCATGCCACTGATAACAAACATAGGATGCATAGTAGAATCAAAAAGAAAAGACCACACTAAGGAGTTCTTTTCCATTTGAAACATAAGTGCAAGAATAAATTACAGTAACATTTCTAAAAAGTCACTGCATCACTGTCTTCATCAATGACCTGGATGAAGGTATTGAGCACACCCTTAGCAAGTTTGCAGATGACACTAAGCTGGGTGGAAGTGTCAATCTGCTGGAAGGTAAGGAGGCTCGGCAAAGGGATCTGAACAGGCTGGACCGCTGTACTGAGACCAAAGGCATGAGTTTCAACATGGCCAAATGCCAGGTCCTGCACTTGGGGCACAACAACCCTATGCAGAGCTACAGACTGGGAGAAGTCTGGCTAGAAAGCTGCCTGGAGAAAAGG
>WAAB01007782.1:24715-37050 GCA_013389865.1 Piaya cayana | reverse complement strand
GGTCCTCCCTGTGACCCTTCTTGTAGATGGGCTCAACATCAGCCAGCCTCCAGTCCAGTGGAACTTCCCCAGTCTTCCAGGACTGTTGGAAGATGATGGAAAGGGGTTTGGCCAGTACATCCACCAGCTCTCTCAATACCCTAGGGTGAATCCCGTCTGGCCCCATAGACTTGTGGGTGTCTAGCTGGGCAAGCAAGACTCTGACCACCTCCTCTTGGACCAAATGGAGAAAGTTGTCTTGTTTAAGTTGCATTAACCTAGGTACTTGAAAAGCACAATGCATTAATTGTTTAGTTATTTAAGCAAATACAGGTAAGCACTATTGACAAGTTGCTCAATACCATTTACGTTAGTACAAATAAAACTTAGCTAAAGTGTTCCAACTGAGCTACAGTATTTCAAGTTTTGGTAGTATGGAAAACTTACTTTGCATTTCATCTTTATTCTTATATCCATACAAGGCAGAACCAGGTTCATAAATACCCTGAGCTCCCAAAAGATAATATGGTTGCTTCATGCAAGATGTAAGTTCTACTTAAGAAGTTAAAAAAAAACCCACAAAAAAGTTGATCTGGACTAAAAAAGAAAAAGTATTAATATCTTCAAATTACTGAAAACTGTCATAAGTTTGTAAAACTGGACCATTACATTAGAAGTAACATGACTTAGTACGTATAGCTAAAAATTCGGTGGCAGATTCCATACTCAAACAAAACACTTTTATTTACGCAAGAGTGAAGTACCTTACTAATTTTAAAATATGATATTTTAAAATATAGGTTATAATGCATTAAAGAGGTTATAATGCATTAAAATGACACCATAAAGCTGGCTTCTACAATTTGGAAGAAATAAGTTGCAACTGCAAACTAGCATAGCCACTTTAAAATATGGTTAAACAAGAGTTTTGTATCATAACTGATCAAATGGGGAAAGACTTGATAATTTTTTTTCTTTTTGTGTTCAGTTTTGTATTGCTTAAGAAAAACATCAATGCTGCTTTTAAATTCAGAATTATGAGAGGGACTCTTAAATCTGCACTGAAAATACCATAACGTTTTATAAGACTGAATTAAAGTATGGTTAACTTACAGATTTTTTAAGCATACAGGTAATCACTATTCAACAACAGTTTATGGGCAAATTTGGAATCAACTCAAAAGCTCAATGAATCAAATAGGAAACTAGACTTTGGGAACAATGTGCTAATGTGACTCATTATTGGTGTTTGTCAGAAAATACTAGATGTTTTAAAGGTTTAAACTGAATGAAGGCAGAACAAGATTTTTGTTAAATGCAAGTTCCATAGTTGTTTTCATCAAGTAAATCTACCTCCGACTGCAAATTAAATGTTCTGTTGGGAATGGCATTCTCCATTGCAGTGTGAAATTAACAGATATTGTTTGAAATGAAAGATAAGACAAAACTGTAAAATGATACTTTTTTTTGATAGTTTGTGGGGCTTATCAAAATAAAATATCAAAGAGCAATGACCTCAATGTTCACAATATGATCAAAGTGACATGGCTTATATGTAATAAATTACTTGCATTTCATATCAGTCTTGAGTAGCAACCAACAATTTTTTAGTTACAATAATTTAAAAAATATGTTTTGTTGTGTGGTAGCTCACTGAAGGGATACCTAGCACACTGTTCTCAATACAGGGGTCAATATGCCCACTAAAGGAGAAAAGGCACACTGAATGAGAAAAGTTTATTTTATTTTTTAAAGGTCATATCAAACAGGAAATACAAATATCACAAGAGAAGAGAAGCTTGGTCCTGGGTCAAATGACAGTTCAGTATTATAACACAATTTTCTAACTCAGTAAATACAGTAAATTAATAAACAACAATCTGAAAATGTATTTCTAGCAAGACAGACAGAGGTTGTGGAAAATTCAATTTCTGTTATGTCAGAAATGTATTTTACATTTTGATACTCAAAAATGAGGTGCATTTTTCCAAAGACCAACGGAAGCACCTCTCTTTAGAGATAAAAGTGCACAAAATTAAACTTTCCATTATGATGGATAACCTACTGCCAAGTTTCTCAACAAAGAATCAAAATATAGTAACAACCCAAATCACAAAGTCTCTCACAGAATAAATTAAATCAAAACACTAACTGTGGGTTTCTTTACAAGCCAAGCCAAGCCTGAAGTACAGTACATGTCTGTTTTCCATATTTAGAACAACCAACTGGGGACAAACTGTACAATCATGATTCAAAAGTGCATCTACTTCCAGCTTGCTCCAGCTGGCTACAAGACTACATTATTTGTAATAGTTAAGGGTGACAACCCATCTTCTAATATAACAAAAAGTAGACTGGATATTTGTGTCATTTCTTTGTTAAAAAAGAAAATCTTTTATTATGTACTGTAGGATAAAGGATTTGCAACTAACTGTTATTTGAGAAATGTGCTATTGCAGTAACTCCTCTCACTGCATGGGTCTTGAAGATGCATGGTGATATTCCAAATCAACTTCTAAAGAAAATTGAGACAAACTGTGATATTTTTCTGATAACTTTAAGATTTTAAATACTGAAAAAAGAACAAAAGGTGGAGAGAAAATGCTTCTGTAGGAAGAAAAAAAAAAGTTTAAAGGAAAGCACAATGTATGTAATACATTCTGCTTTCCTATGTATGTAGCAATAAATATATACAGTAATTAGTTAATATAATACCACAGTTCTACACATACACAACCACACATATCTACACAACATACATAGCCACTAAAGACAGTAACAAAGACCCCTGGTTCTCTACACTTATCTATGGGCATAAACATATTTCTCAGTGTTATTACTGTCCACATGCATTGGGTCATTAAAAGAGCACAAAAGAGAAAGAAATACACAAAGAATAGGAAAACATAATAGTGGAAAGATTGATTCTGAGAACAAGGGAAACTCAGAACTCTCAGCAGCAATTAAGAATAATTTTTAAGACAAAATGAAAACTATATTTATTTAATAGATGTAAATTAAGGAAAAGTTTGCAAGCCAGTAATGTATGAGGATAAGGGATTTTTTAACTCAAAGATGTATTCAGTACCTGTTCCATCTGG
This sequence comes from Piaya cayana, assembly GCA_013389865.1. Classification (NCBI taxonomy): domain Eukaryota; kingdom Metazoa; phylum Chordata; class Aves; order Cuculiformes; family Coccyzidae; genus Piaya; species Piaya cayana. Next base: position 33,970 of record WAAB01007782.1, on the reverse strand, counting down.
TCTAGCTATTAATGCTGCATTTATCTCACAAAAAAAAAGTATTTTCCTTGTGAGTAAAACTGTACTAAAGACATGGTGTTTTAAAAATAGATTAAAAAAGGCTAAAGTTAGGAAATAGTCTTAGTGAGATCAGGCATTAGAGAGACTTCCTAATCCAAATGAAAAGTAGAAATGAAACATTCTTTTGTGAGGAAATACCCACAGTATGCTCATTCTTTATTATTTATGTGTCAAATGCTTCTCTACTAGCAATAGGATGAAAGTAAAGGNAAAAAAAAACCCACAAAAAAGTTGATCTGGACTAAAAAAGAAAAAGTATTAATATCTTCAAATTACTGAAAACTGTCATAAGTTTGTAAAACTGGACCATTACATTAGAAGTAACATGACTTAGTACGTATAGCTAAAAATTCGGTGGCAGATTCCATACTCAAACAAAACACTTTTATTTACGCAAGAGTGAAGTACCTTACTAATTTTAAAATATGATATTTTAAAATATAGGTTATAATGCATTAAAGAGGTTATAATGCATTAAAATGACACCATAAAGCTGGCTTCTACAATTTGGAAGAAATAAGTTGCAACTGCAAACTAGCATAGCCACTTTAAAATATGGTTAAACAAGAGTTTTGTATCATAACTGATCAAATGGGGAAAGACTTGATAATTTTTTTTCTTTTTGTGTTCAGTTTTGTATTGCTTAAGAAAAACATCAATGCTGCTTTTAAATTCAGAATTATGAGAGGGACTCTTAAATCTGCACTGAAAATACCATAACGTTTTATAAGACTGAATTAAAGTATGGTTAACTTACAGATTTTTTAAGCATACAGGTAATCACTATTCAACAACAGTTTATGGGCAAATTTGGAATCAACTCAAAAGCTCAATGAATCAAATAGGAAACTAGACTTTGGGAACAATGTGCTAATGTGACTCATTATTGGTGTTTGTCAGAAAATACTAGATGTTTTAAAGGTTTAAACTGAATGAAGGCAGAACAAGATTTTTGTTAAATGCAAGTTCCATAGTTGTTTTCATCAAGTAAATCTACCTCCGACTGCAAATTAAATGTTCTGTTGGGAATGGCATTCTCCATTGCAGTGTGAAATTAACAGATATTGTTTGAAATGAAAGATAAGACAAAACTGTAAAATGATACTTTTTTTTGATAGTTTGTGGGGCTTATCAAAATAAAATATCAAAGAGCAATGACCTCAATGTTCACAATATGATCAAAGTGACATGGCTTATATGTAATAAATTACTTGCATTTCATATCAGTCTTGAGTAGCAACCAACAATTTTTTAGTTACAATAATTTAAAAAATATGTTTTGTTGTGTGGTAGCTCACTGAAGGGATACCTAGCACACTGTTCTCAATACAGGGGTCAATATGCCCACTAAAGGAGAAAAGGCACACTGAATGAGAAAAGTTTATTTTATTTTTTAAAGGTCATATCAAACAGGAAATACAAATATCACAAGAGAAGAGAAGCTTGGTCCTGGGTCAAATGACAGTTCAGTATTATAACACAATTTTCTAACTCAGTAAATACAGTAAATTAATAAACAACAATCTGAAAATGTATTTCTAGCAAGACAGACAGAGGTTGTGGAAAATTCAATTTCTGTTATGTCAGAAATGTATTTTACATTTTGATACTCAAAAATGAGGTGCATTTTTCCAAAGACCAACGGAAGCACCTCTCTTTAGAGATAAAAGTGCACAAAATTAAACTTTCCATTATGATGGATAACCTACTGCCAAGTTTCTCAACAAAGAATCAAAATATAGTAACAACCCAAATCACAAAGTCTCTCACAGAATAAATTAAATCAAAACACTAACTGTGGGTTTCTTTACAAGCCAAGCCAAGCCTGAAGTACAGTACATGTCTGTTTTCCATATTTAGAACAACCAACTGGGGACAAACTGTACAATCATGATTCAAAAGTGCATCTACTTCCAGCTTGCTCCAGCTGGCTACAAGACTACATTATTTGTAATAGTTAAGGGTGACAACCCATCTTCTAATATAACAAAAAGTAGACTGGATATTTGTGTCATTTCTTTGTTAAAAAAGAAAATCTTTTATTATGTACTGTAGGATAAAGGATTTGCAACTAACTGTTATTTGAGAAATGTGCTATTGCAGTAACTCCTCTCACTGCATGGGTCTTGAAGATGCATGGTGATATTCCAAATCAACTTCTAAAGAAAATTGAGACAAACTGTGATATTTTTCTGATAACTTTAAGATTTTAAATACTGAAAAAAGAACAAAAGGTGGAGAGAAAATGCTTCTGTAGGAAGAAAAAAAAAAGTTTAAAGGAAAGCACAATGTATGTAATACATTCTGCTTTCCTATGTATGTAGCAATAAATATATACAGTAATTAGTTAATATAATACCACAGTTCTACACATACACAACCACACATATCTACACAACATACATAGCCACTAAAGACAGTAACAAAGACCCCTGGTTCTCTACACTTATCTATGGGCATAAACATATTTCTCAGTGTTATTACTGTCCACATGCATTGGGTCATTAAAAGAGCACAAAAGAGAAAGAAATACACAAAGAATAGGAAAACATAATAGTGGAAAGATTGATTCTGAGAACAAGGGAAACTCAGAACTCTCAGCAGCAATTAAGAATAATTTTTAAGACAAAATGAAAACTATATTTATTTAATAGATGTAAATTAAGGAAAAGTTTGCAAGCCAGTAATGTATGAGGATAAGGGATTTTTTAACTCAAAGATGTATTCAGTACCTGTTCCATCTGGTCTAGCTATTAATGCTGCATTTATCTCACAAAAAAAAAGTATTTTCCTTGTGAGTAAAACTGTACTAAAGACATGGTGTTTTAAAAATAGATTAAAAAAGGCTAAAGTTAGGAAATAGTCTTAGTGAGATCAGGCATTAGAGAGACTTCCTAATCCAAATGAAAAGTAGAAATGAAACATTCTTTTGTGAGGAAATACCCACAGTATGCTCATTCTTTATTATTTATGTGTCAAATGCTTCTCTACTAGCAATAGGATGAAAGTAAAGGGACTCAAATTGTGCCAGGGGAGGTTTAGACTGGATATTAGAAAATATTTCTTTATGGAAAGAGTAGTCAAGCACTGGAACCAGCTGCCCAGGGAAGTGGTGGAGTCCTCATTCCCAAAGGTGTTAAAAAAGTGTAGATGTGGCACTTCAGGACATGCTGGGCTGATGGTTAGACTTGATGATCTTAGAGGTCTTTTCCAACTTAACGATTCTATGATTCTACTATTCTATGGAGGAGAAAACTCAAGTGACTCTGACAGGATTTACCTGTATTAATCGGTTGGAAGACCCGATTCNCCAGGGAAGTGGTGGAGTCCTCATTCCCAAAGGTGTTAAAAAAGTGTAGATGTGGCACTTCAGGACATGCTGGGCTGATGGTTAGACTTGATGATCTTAGAGGTCTTTTCCAACTTAACGATTCTATGATTCTACTATTCTATGGAGGAGAAAACTCAAGTGACTCTGACAGGATTTACCTGTATTAATCGGTTGGAAGACCCGATTCCCTCATAATTAAAATAGTCTATCCTAAAAAAAGCAAGCATATGCAGGCTAAATATTAAAACACTAGGAGTTTACCAGTATCTTGGAAAAATATTTTAACATTGTTAACCATATTTCACTTCTTAGAAAAGAACTGTGACTGTTAGACAGTATAAACGCTATCTTATTTCTACTTGTAACAATTATGCCGCATCTATACTGTCTAAAAAAACCCCCCATCTAATTAAACACAGTTTGCTGAAACTAGTATCCATACAAGAAAATCCTTAAAAAAAAAAAAAAAGTCTCCTCAGAGACACTAAATGTACCAGTAAATCAGGAAAAAAGGCAATATGAAAAAGGAACACACAGTTTCTGAAAACAAAAAACGCTATCTATCTAGAGAGCTCTTTTTTAATATTCAGCACTTTAAAGGTATCAGCAAAGCACCACAGTCCATCTCAGGTCCTTGTGCCAAACACTTCATCTAACAAGCTTTGTGCAACTATGCAGTGCTAGCAATAGAGACTTTATAAGTTGAGCAACATCCAGAACCACTGTATAATGGAAATTCTACAACTATGTCATCTTCTTGAAGGCTACTTGACACAAATTATTATGAGATAAACAGACTCCCTAAACTGTGCTAACCATACTCCTTTTAATAGTAGCTCAGAAATTTCTGAAGTGAGTGATGTCTCATGGTATGGCTGTACAATGTCCTGATTTTGAAAACTGCCTTCAATTTTTTTTTCACAAGCTGATTTTTAGGTTTTTTTGGGGGGTGGTGGTGGTTTGGGTTTGCATTTTTTTTGTTTGTTTGTTTCATCTTCTCTTAGTGAAAGCCTACATCTTAAAGTTTTCCTTGAAATGATCTTCTGCACATACAAAACCCACTGGTCTCACTGCTTTTCTAAAAAAGGAAGTAAAGCATTAGCGACTTCTATCTTTCACTACTGATAGAATGCATTTTTTAAGTAATGCTTAGCATATTTACTTCACATTACTGCAAGCTCAGATACTTAAAACATACAGTCAGTTTCACAGGCTAGTTTCATCAAATCTTTAAATCTTTGAACATAAGATTTCACTTTTCTGTTTTGAAATGCACAGCATTCTCCACCATTACAAACTTTATAAGTAACAATTTACTTAAATTCTCAGTATGACGGATATCAATAAATCCTAGAACTAGAGCATAAAATTGAAAAGACAGTTATGCAATTCTGTGTATGCCTGGTACCCTTACTCACTGCTCTGCATCTTCACATCAACTTAATTCATTTGACATGCAGTCTCCCCACAGCTGAGAAAGCCTAGCTTTCTTACTAGTTCTTAGTAAAAGCTTAAATACAAGCCTCCCTATGTTTAAGTAAAGTTAAGGTTGTGACACAAATCAACAAAAGGCAGGAAATGCAAACATTGACATCCATGCTTAATTCATGATTGCTTAACAAAAGGGCAAAATGATATGAGGAAATAATGTCAGCTTTAATTTCACTCTGCCTGTGCTCGTGGGCAAACAGGTGTTTTATCTCAAAGATTTTACTAATTCCAGCTTTCATGTCAGTCTAGGCCAATTCGAACGATTACTTAGCACTTAACAATGCGTTAGATGTAAATAAACTTTGAAACTAAATTTCTGTATCCTAGCATGTTATCCTGTAAGAAACAGCATTAATTAAAAAAAAAAAAGGTTTTTAAAAAACAGGTATAAATAAAAATTTAATTCTATAACTTTTTCAGAAGAAAACAAACCATGCTTTCTTGTGCACAAAAAATCCCCCCAAAATGAAACATTTTGCAATGTAACATGAAATGGAGCTCTATTTTTCTCACAAAGAACAATTAATAAGTACACATACTTCAATTCCTTTTTGAATCCTCTCCTGTCTGTCTTTTTGTACAATGTAAGAAAATATTTTCCTGGGCAGCAAACTGTCAGAGAAATTTATGCTTCCAATGGCTACATTATGAGGGTGTAGTGTTTTTAAATTAATATTTTAGGGTTCAAAATAAAATTTAGTATTTTAGTGTGTTTAAAAATGCTAATTACAGATGAACATGTTTAGCAGTCTTTCATACTGTCTTACTGTAGATATGTAGCAACAGTAACAATTTTTGCTGTAATTATTTTCTTTATTTACTGCAATTATTATTGTTTTTCCTTATTTAATATCTCAAATTATTACAGATTTTGCTAGAAATTAGCAGTATTTTTTTTTTCAGTTGAGTTGCTAAGCAATTATGATCTTATCCCAGAGGTCAAAATTCCACTAACTGGTCAGCATTGTTAAACAGTTTCAAAGAAGTTTAAAACCCTGCAACTGTACTCCATAACAACCTATGTACTCTACCAAGCTGCAAGAAATCTGGTTACAAGCTCTAAATATATTTTAAAAACCCAGTGAAAATATGTACAATGACAATTAAAAAATCAGTGTAAACATTTTAATTTCGAAGGTTACGTGTTTCAACTTCGGAAGTACCAAACAAAACAGCACAGTTGTCTATGGCTGTATGCTTCCATCCAGTCACAGCCTCACAGAACTTTGGGCAGCATTTACCTACTTTTCACTGGAGCCTGAACAAGTATGCACGTAAAGTTGTAAATCTTTGAAAGACATGAGAGACTACCTGAATGATGCCACATGGAGTCAGGCACATGCTTCTCAGTTTCATCTCTACTTGCCACAAATACAAAGGTGCAGAGGACATGAGGTCTTTGAAAAACCTCTGAGGAAGAGATGGTGGCTTTTTTGTCTTTGTAGAAGTGAAGCAGCTTCTTTGGCAAAAGAGTACAATAACAAACTGAGCTTGCAGCATTGCAAGGCAATCACTTTTTAATTTGTAAGCACCACAAACAAATGTGTGAAATCCTCCACTGACGTACCACGAAACAAATGAAAAATGAAAGGAAAAGGAAAAAGAGAAAAGAGTGATGCCTTACAAAGCATAAATTATTGTTATAGATTCTACTTTGCTACAGTTTATTTTGCACTTTCAGCTTAGATATCACAAGTAGATGAATACACTTTTAAGGATGGCATGCTGAGATATGCTGAAGATTATAATGACAATCAATTAGTCTACAGTAAAACTTAGTATCAACATCATCAATTAAAAGTTCTCAAAGTTCCAGTAACTGCAATAATATTGAATAACTGCAGAATCAACACATTAGTGACAGTGCCTTAGTCTGTAGAAGTCAACAGAAGCTTAGGTTGGTTGACTATGGTTGCCAAACTAATGATCCAAGCTCTACATATATTCTCAATTCATTCATTCTGTGAAACACACTTCTCCACTTTTCATCTAGGCACGGACAGTACCTTTACCCTCCATTCTTTCACAGCAAGACTTTGGCTATCAGTTTCTTTGGTTCAGTTTCTTAGTGTCTAACTTTGCTTTTGAGTTTTCCTCTCAACAACTGCAGCCAATGAAGGATGAAATCAGTTTAAGAAATTATTGATCCTTAAGATGTGGATTCCATTATTCTGATGATAATGCTTTCTACATGGTTTGTCAAAAATCAGAAGGAACAGAAGTGCAGATAGTAATTTTATAATATACAGTCTCACCTCCTGCTGAGGTCTTGCACATCTGAACCTACAGCAGTGACAAGAAATATCTTTATTATCACTTTGTGTTCTGCATATAATTGCCCTCCAAGAATAACTTAGCAGTTTCCATTTCATAAATTCAAAAATTCATTGTGGTTAACTGGTATCAAGCCCAGAACATCAACTTTGGCAAGACCTGTTCTGTACACTAAAGTACAAAAAACTGCAGAACTGAATGAATTGTGGTATAGCCCCATGCTCTCTCTCCTCTACCATGCCTCAGAACTCCCAGAAATGCCTTAGCTGTATTGTAAGCTCACATCTGAATACTGTGAACTCGGGGCAAACTGAACTCTGCAGACCAACGCACCCATGCAAACCCCCGTGAAGTGCAAAACCTGAAGAGGGAAATATAAAAATGAGTTTGTGATGATTGGAAAGGTAATTTATCACTTTGACATGGTAATTATTTGTAAAACCTGTGAGATAAAAAGGTAAAATAAAAAAGAGTTAATGAGAAACAAAATAAGCAGAGAACCTGAGATGCACATCTCAAAGATACAGTGTGCAAGTCCTACTGAAATTTAGGCATGTAAGTGGGAGACAGACATCTGAGAACTTGTTCTTATTGCAGAAGTGTCTTATTTGAGGTCAGTATATAATTTGAATAAAAAAACCAAAACAAGATAATCCAAAACAAGATCTGCAAACACACTCAAGTGCTAAGAAGTTTTCCTGTTCCAAATATAAGTGGTCTTTCTATGTGGCCTATCAGACAGAAAGCCTAATTCCTAACATGCATCTCTATCCTACCACAAAAGCATAATTAAGGAATCACCAAGTTCATTCCAATTTTATGGCCTACAACAGGCTACATCAGTCTACACTCACAGGATGATTTTACAGTGTCTACAAGTGCACATGATTTTTGGATTTACTTTCAAATGCTCTCCTGATTTCCAGGACAATACAAATAACATTCTACCTAGTCTGCCCAACAACCGTCAATTCTGTAAGGTACACTTTGCAGCACATACATTCACTGACTTTCATACATCTAACCACAGATATTTTTCAGCATGTCAAATCCTTTTTGTACATTTCCTATTTTAATGGATAAAGGTTTTGAAAAAAATTATCTATACATTTCCAATGCTTTTATATGAGTTCCCATGCAAATCTAGTAGAGGCTAGTCTTTGCAAAAACAAAGATATAGGTACAGTACATACCATAGTCCGTGATCTTACAGGATACTAAATACAGCTCTTTCAGGGCCCGGCCTTCTTTGGCAATCACTTCCACACATCTGAGAGACAGATACAGTACAATTACAGTTAAAAGACAACAGATAATTTTTAAATAGCAAAAGCACAATCCAGAAGTGTAATGTACTGTTTTTTAATTCCTTCATTTTGTGAATTGTTCCACACAATTCACTGAAAATGCATATAGCTACACATATACATTGCAGAAAACCATTGGTTTACATTGACTGCTTTTATACCAATATTCCCATAAGTCTTTGAATATGTGAGTTGTTTGAAACATATACCGACAAGTCTGCTGGAAAAAAATACACCCATGAATTTCCATTTCTTTATTACTTTGTAACTTTGGGAAGTTTCCATTGCAAGATTTAAGCATTGAGAGTTTTATTTTAGGGGAGAACTATTAATGCACTGTAAAGAGGACAAAAATACGAAAATATTAGTTTAAATTAATGTTTGTTTTTTTTCAGTGATAATTGCAAGAGCCAGCATTCATCAAGTCATTAAATGCTACATGCCACTGGTGTTCCAGTATAGAATCATAGAATCACCAGGTTGGAAGAGACCCAACAGATCATCGAGTCCAACCATTCCCACCAAACACTAAACCATGCCCATTAGCACCTCGTCTACTCATGCCTTAAACACCTCCAGTGATGGTGACTCAACCACCTCCCTGGGCAGCATATTCCAATGCCCAGTGACCCTTTCTGTGAAAAACTTCCTCCTAATCTCTAGCCTAAATCTCCCCTGGCAGAGCTTGAGGCTATTCCCCCTCATCCTGTCCCCTGCCACTTGGGAGAAGAGGCCAGCATCCTCCCCTCCACAACTTCCTTTCAGGTAGTTGTAGAGAGCAATGAGGTCTCC
>WAAB01007782.1:0-24370 GCA_013389865.1 Piaya cayana | reverse complement strand
TTCCCCAGTCTTCCAGGACTGTTGGAAGATGATGGAAAGGGGTTTGGCCAGTACATCCGCCCGCTCCTTCAATACCTTAGGGTGAATCCTGTCCGGTCCCATAGACTTGTGGGTGTCTAGTTGGGCAAGCAAGGCTCTGACCACCTCCTCTTGGACCATGGGAGCCTCATTTTGCTCCTCTAGTTTTGGGGATTGTACATAGATGGAACAACTTTCTTTACAATTAAAGACTGAGGTAAAGAAGGCATTAAGTACCTCAGCCATCTCCTCATCCCCTGTCCCTGTTGTTCCTCCTGTGTCCAAAAGGCACTGTATGGTCATACGTTGCTAGAGAAGCTTATATAGATAAGACAGCTCATTTCTTTGTATTGTCACAACTACAATGAATTTGCAATGAAACACTTAAGTATCTTTGTTAATCTCATTTGATTTCTCACAAGCAGGAAAATGAAAATTAAAACTAAAATTGTTTCATAAAATAAGAGCTCGTTATATACTTGTGACCAAGTCTATATTGTTGTTTACAACTACATGGTTCACAGTGTTTCACTCAAAACTATGGTTTATAGACTATGTTTTCAATTCCATTACGGTAAAATGTATCACTGTTCATTAGAACAGCTAACACAAGGACTGTGGTGTTCTCTACAGAGAGATTCTTAAAGTGTATTTTATAGGATAAATCATAAGAATTTCTTCTGATCCAATATATTCTATTTTCAGATCAATTACTCAGTAATGTACCCTGCCTCTTAAATTAACCCTACTGCAGTATGCAAAACTAATTTACTTGCCAATTTTGAAAAAGAACCCCAGGAACTGCTGAATTTGTCAGGTCTTTTGGAAAATAAAACTACACTTCAGGGGCCTTTTTTCAAACTCCACTTATCATGACCAATAGATTACCTACCATGAATTAACTGTTAATGCTGCTGATTTTAGATTTTAAGAGCAACCACCTAATTCTTACAGCTTACAGTAACACCATATCTGAATGATAGCCCTTCATATATATTTGTCTGCTCTCTGCTTCCTTCGTCTAAAATCTAGAATGAAAATTCACTATTACTAATAAAACACCATGCCTTTAACCAGAGTAACTTAACCATAGTTCCTTTGTCACTGTTATAAATGTTCAACCCGTGGAAACTTTGAGATCCTAATAGAAATTTTTTGCAATGCTTGTCATGGTGGAATGGTTACCTTATTTTATATATACACAAGGAAATGGAAGAAATGGTAATATGGTAACTCCTGACATGGAAAAAACCCAGACTGAGCTTTCAGATTCTATACCTGCTTGAACCCACCACTCCTCTGCTGAAAAAAATAGCAAGCATGACATCTAATTTTCATTAAGAAGTTAGATCAGGACTATGCTTCCAATATAAACTGATCTCAGAATTATGACTTTTCATGAGGTTATTTCCCTAAAAATCAGTTAAGATTTAGAACATTAAACATATTCTACATATGTGGGAAACAACTTGGTTCCTGTAACACACAATTTTGAGTGACAGACTCATCTTTGTTAACTCAGATCAACTAGGCCATCAGAAAGATTTTTTTGTTATTAATTTCAGAAAAATAAGTCATAATAATGAGATTTTATTGCTAATATTAATAATATGAACAAATAGCAAAATATTACCCTATATTTTATTAGATAGTATGTTCACTAGCCAGTTCAGCAAATAAGGTATAATTGGACATTGAATGGACATTACAGTAAAAATAAGCTCATATTAATTTTACTGCATATATCATTTTGCAGAGTACTGAGATTGCTAAGCATTTCTTACCTTGGATAAAAATTCTAAACCTAGAGTACTATTTTGACAATGTTATCCAATGACTTCACAAGTTTTCAAATTATTTGTGATATTTTTTACCAACTGAGATACAATTTGTTCACTAAATATACAATGTAGCAATGTGTCTAACAATACCACCACAGGCAGTCAAGGTGAGGTAAGACTCAGGCTCTGCCAGGTTTAGGCTGAACATTAGGAAAAAATATTCCACAGAAAGAGTCATTGGGCACTGGAACAAGCAATGCAGGGAGATGGTTGATTCACCTTCCCTGGAGGTGTTTAAGGCACAGGTGGATGAGGTGCTGAGGGGCATGGTTTAGATTTTGATAGGAATGGTTGGACTTGATGATCCGGTGGGTCTCTTCTAACCTGGTTATTCTATGATTCTATGACTATCTAGTTTTCTCTACAGCTTCAGTTATATACATTTTCTGTCAACTGGAGTTAAACATACATTCTCTACACATAGACATATCTGCACGTGCATCCTTCAGTACCCTTGTATACTTATATCTCAGGTTGTTTGCTATTCTCTGGCTTTGAACTAAATTGGTTCAATTGTGAAGAAAGGAAGTTATAATTTCTTTCCATCCACCCGTATATATTTACAAGCTTGTCCTAACAAATAAAGATTGCTAGAAATGCAGTGTTCATGAAGAAATTTTATATGCAGTCAGTAACTTGATTCCAGGAGCAAAGGAGAAAAGTATTTGCCTGTATGGTTTTATAATTATATCCTTTAATCCTTCCAGACAGTGACTGTTCTAAGGGTTAAAGTTTTTTCTTAGTGACATTTTGTAGTCTAAGTGCAATACTGTTGACTTTCTCCTAATGGGAAAAGAAAAATTTCACAGTCTCTAGTTACTTCCATTAAAGAGAAAAAAAAAGGAAAAAAAATGTTGCTTTGACTTCCTTTTTAGTTATTTTTTGTAAAATACTGACATCACCTAAGATCTAAAAGAATGAAGTAATAACATATCTAGTTTGGAGAAGAAATAATTAAATGTAGTTGAAATACTGAATTTGTAATTTTGTTCCTGCCCTCTATAACTTGCATAAATCAATCTATTTTCAGTTTTAGATTCTGTTACCATTTCTACAGATCATCCCAATGTACATCAGCATGCAAAGATAGAATGAACACTTTATATGATCTTATTAGCTTCTGCTCTCTACAGAGTCACACAATACATAATTGTTAGTTACAACTAATTTCTTTGCAACATAACAAAAATTCAAACTAGTTGTGTACTTATTACTTTTACCTTTTAATCTTCATTCAACATGACAGCAAAGAAATAGGTTTAAGGAACAAAATGAAATTAACCTTTTCTAGAAAGCAAGGATAAATTCATGTTAATTCTGTTGTAATAATCCATCAAAATGATACCATATTATTGCCATATCTATCTTTGAAAGTCTTTGTGTTTATAATGTTTCTGAATTAAATAACAAAGAAGCCTAATCTTATACACATCAGCATAATACTGGTAAGTGAGGGAACCAATATTCTTATTTAAAGTAGTAGCAAATGACAGAGGTGAGCAAAACAGACAGTTTATCCCTGAAAACTTGGGGACTAACGCCTGTCTGTAAAAGAGTCAATGTGATGCCTCTTGGACATGGTAAGCTGCACGCCGAGGCAGAGAGATATTTTAAAATCTCTTAACCCAAGGTTACTGAACAGGCTTTCAGCAGCTCATCCTACTAATTTTAATAACTAAAAGACATGCAACATCTAGACGAAGCAGTGAAAGTAACAGGGACACAGATATTTCTTTTGCATTTTCCCTCTGAGTGTAAAATATAAACATTCTTTCAAGAAAAAGAGTAATTGTCACACTCAGCTTACTACAAAAAAATGAGACAAGTTTTCATCAGCCAAGGGATAAAGAAAAAGGGATAAACAAATTAGAGCTTTGATAATACAGAGAGTTGGCCAAAGTTAAAATTTCTTCACTTCTTACTTTTTAAATTTATATTATTTAGAACTGCATAAGACATGAGAATACCCAAACAGATAACATTAAGTATTTATTTTAGGAATAAGCTGCTTATTTATTAAACTTGAAAAAATTATGCAAAAAATTCTTATGCCAAGCTTTCCCTAGATATATTCAATATTTTATGGATGCTGCTCTCTGACAGACTGATATGCAATTCCGTTTTATTGCAGTAGATTCTAGAAGTAAGAAATTAATATCACTCAGTAAGAAATTTACAGTGCAATCAGGAGCAAGGAAAAGACAAAAAGCAGAAATTGATTTCACATAAACAAGCCAATCAAACAATATTTCAGAAACCAACAATGTAACAAAACCCATACCTACCTACTGTTAATACAAAACAGTTACAAGACTACAGATTTTTGTAATACAACTAGAAGTTGGTCAGGAGCAATACTAAACTTATTAACATTTCAACATAACAAAGCTCATTATGTTCAGAGGCTAGCAAACCTAAGATTGCCTCTTTCTGTTACAATTTCTAAAAATGTCTTCCTACTTGAAAAACTAAACAAATATCAAGAAGAAAAGTATTTATTCATATTGTTGCTAATATTTCTGGAGAATATCTCTCAATCTGAGTAACAGAAACTATGGAAACATGTACTCGCATAAACTGCTCTTCACAACTGCTCTGTATAGATGACCAGAAAAATTATATATTTATACAAAAATTTACTGATATAAAGCTTCCCTGCAAACAAATTTCTTCTTCAAAAGTAACAAAACCGCATGACTGAGACATAAATATGTTTACTGATAACTTCAAATTTGTGCCCAAGAGCTTGATGGCTCCCTCATACAAATCAGTGCAAAGAATTAACAAAGTCAAGGTTTCTAGCTTTCCATGATGCAAAAAAAAAAGTAAGAGCTTAAAAATATTTTGAATAAAAGACAAATTAGAAAATAAGTAATTTAAAACCTTCTTATCTTAGCAACTGATTCGTACATTTTTTTACTTAAGTGAAAGTATAAGGTTAATGAGTTAAACTGGGTAAAAAATAAAAGAACCTTGAGTTATGAAAAGTAAGTGTCTTTTCTATGCATATATATAGCTCTTATAGTTTTGGTCTAATTCTAAAAGCATTGGAAAATCATATTTGTGATAACCAAGAGGAATTAATGAGAAAATATGACTACAGTATTTGTGGTATAATAGGTCCTGGGAGATCTTGTTACAGTTTGAGCTGCTCTTCAGCCCTGTGCAAAGCTAATTGGAGTTCCTGTATACTGGTTAACAGATCACAATTTGAGGAAGTCAGTTTCACTCACAATACAGTGGGTGAAAACACCAAACATTAACACCCAAAGTATTAACACACACCCCTGATAAGATTAAAAATTAACATAAAACCATGGCTTCTTAGCATTTGACTGGCAGACATTTATTTGTCTCTAAGCAGTAAAGCGAACACCTTACTGTCCTTCAAAACTGTATAACTAAGACCACTACAGGCAATCAAAAGGGAGCTACGAAAGAACAAGAACACTAAATAAACAATGGAGAAACAGAAACCTTTCATGAAGATGTATACAGAGATCTTCAAAAATCAGTGTTTCACGGATTAAATCCAGGCAGATAATAGTTGTTGTGTATAAAATAATACTGTCATTGGTTTTGATGACTTAAACATTGCTTTGGAAGGCAATAATGCAACCTCTCCCAATCCAAAACCAATTAGTACAGAAGCACATACAGAATTGAAGAAATCAATGTAATATGAGGCCTCCTGCACTCAGGAGGAATTACTTGAAGGCTAAAATAGTGAAAGGACTTTTACTGAGAGATGTATAAACCCTTGTAAAACCTTGTAACAATAAATTATGAACCTCACGTACTGATACATATTCTTAATTCAGGATTCCCTTTATTGATAATTTTATTTACACTATGAACAACACATCTCTTTCAATATTTTTGTTTTCTAATACTTCATAGTAATAAGAAATATGATTTTTACTTGTCTTTCAGTTACCCAGATACAGAGGTTTTACTGCCACTTTAATATTTCAAACACATTGAAAATATGTATTTTAAAATCGTTTTTAATTTGAACACCAACAATTGCACCTATAAGAAACAACAATAATCAGAGCCAGCGAAACAGGGCAAGAATTTCAATCAAAAGCAGAAACTGAATTTGAAAAGCACTTTTATATGTAAAGTGTCACTGGTTATGTAAGTTAACTGCAATTATCTTAGGTCAGTCACTAAGTTCTGATGAGTAGGGAGGTATTCTTTAGAAAATCAATGTCATTTCAAATTAGGTTCACCAAACAGTTTTGTCACTAACAGCATAGGAAAACATATAATACTTTTTCCATACTGGAACTCACAAACTACAGAGGCAAAAACAGGCAAGTCCCACAGTGTCTGCTTTTTGTGCTGAGCTAGCTGGATGCAAGCAAGCTTCAATCAGGGCACTACACAGATAAATTAATCTGCACCATGCTTAAGCTATTTTGCCCAGTATTTCAGCAATAAATATCTATTTTCAAACATTTCTTAGTACTCTTATCTAAAATTAAATGCCTTTATAATTCCTGTTACCATGACTGCATGTAAACCCAGCAAGTAACTAAGTCAAGAAAGGAGAGATTTAGCAAATTGTTTAATTCCACTATATGATATTTACATTTAGTAGTATTCCAGATGGTCTTTGGCTCCTTTCTGACTTGAAGGAACTAGACACCATAGTGGAATTAACAGAAATAAACAACTATGAAAAATAATTTTATTCCAAAGTCTCTGCGGATCTGAATTTTTTTTTCAATGCTATCATGTTAAAATCCAGAAAAAAATTAAATTATATCTTTTTAAAGAACTTTGAAATATTTTGGAATCCAGATATGAAATTAAAAACCCCATTTGATATAGCACTTCAAACACAGTTTCTTAAATCCATTGTGGTAGCTTGTGTACTATCGTAATTAAAACCAAAGAACTGTTTATTACCAGCAAGCCAATGAGCATTATTATGTTTTGTGTCCTTCCTGCACTGTTTCAGTTGTGTCCTTTCATGAAAAAACTGGTAAAATACTTGTTTTAGAGGCATGACACAGCTGAATTACTCTGCTACATCAGGTAGCTGGTGTAGAAAATGCATTGCTTACGTGTTCCCTCTTCACACAGTTAGTGTCATGATGGATTTTCCTAAGACAAGCGTAAAGCTACCTATTATAATGTTATCTCCGTGCAACCCCCAAATTGTAGATTGAGAAAGTAATGACTGCACAGTAGCTATAAACAGGATCAGGAGTTGGTAAATTGTAGATTCTATACACCTAAACAAATATCTGTGAATTCAAACAAGGTACTCAATGTACCACTGCCTCATTTAAATGTAAAGAGAGAGAGTGGTGACATTCATATGTTCAGTGTGTTCTGGCTGAATCTTTAGATGAAATAACAAGTAATTGATGCTGCACATGGAAAGAAATTCAGAGACAGACCACAACACATTTCAGAGGAAAGCATTAAGTACTGCTATAACTCTCCCTCCCAGTAAAGAAAGACTGGGCTTTGAACAGGGTAGTTTTACTTCTTCCTGGCCTTTTAGAGAGTATATTTACATGCTTCAGGTATCAAGATTTATCCTGGAGTTACAGTGGCCTCAGGACAGATTTTTTCTTCTTTTTTCTTTCATGAATGTGTAATATATAGAGTAAGAGTATTCACAATCATTTAGGTTTATTGTTCCAAATTTAATAGTAAAAATAAGAAATTCCTATAAAAATGGAAGAAAACCTTCATGTAGTATTATGAAAATAAAAATATTCAGTGTACTTGTGACCTCAACAAGGAATACACACATAGGAAAGAAGATTTCACCACATAAACTGCTTGATTTTAATAGCACAGAGGTTGGCAAATGCTTCACTAAGCTATGCATATAGGCAGCTAAATTAATCTATTGAGATTTACTCTTTGCATTACTGGCTTTTTTCTAATCCAGATAAAACCATAAACTCTACCGGTTATTCTTCTACGTATACCTTTTAAAGACTCCTCTTTCCTGAAATGACAGTGCAGATCATCATCAATTGGCAATGTGGACTTTGCGTGGCATTCATCAAGACTGCTAACTTCAAGAAAACAGCAAAACCCAGCCTCAGTTCCTCCTTTACAATAAGAAAATACATTTTACAAATCTTTTTTTTGTTATTGTACTGAGATGACTAAATATTGGCAAAGGCTTGATTCTGTAAAAACATAAAATCCCTATTTAAAAGATTGATAAATATTCTCAATCATATTCCTAGGAGCAGCAGAATTGTTAAGAGTCATCATGACCTAAGTTTCTATGAGACGAACAAAGCTTATAGGGAAATGTAACCTCTTCCATTCGAGAGGAAAAAATGAAAGCCTTTCAAAGGACATAAAGAAGCTTTCTACAAAATAGTTCTATCAACAGATCTTTCTCCTCTAATGCTGAAGGACACTCAAGTTTGTAGAGAATTTCTGCTTACATAAAATTAAGACAGAGCAGCGGAAAAACCAAGATTAAAAAAAGGAAAAAAAGTAAATCCAGTACTCATAATTCATATATCTTTGGAATTGATATGGGGTGTAATTCTCTTCATACTTACAGAATTAAAGCAACTTGGTAGAACTGTTACATTAATTTAATGCTGCTGATACTAGTAAAGCTGATGAAAAAATACATTTAAATGCTTTTCAGGGAAATAGTATGAAGAAAAGAGATTAAAGAATGTAAACAATAATTTGATTCTACAGTTCTCAGGCAAGGCCAGTACACTAAATTCTCACCCAAAGAGTAGCAACACATCAAAACTCATATGTGAAATTGAGAATTTTTTTGGTACACAAATTTTAGCTGAGGAAAAAAACCTCTATGCTTACTAAAATATTAAAAGTCTTGATTTACCAAGAAGTACTATATAAATGCTGATAAGAATCCCAAGGTTCTTAGAAACTTCACTTTAGCTTAGTGAAGATGCACTAAGATAGCAGACTTTTGCAAAAAGAAATGCTTAAAGGAACCTCTTCATGAATTGCTTTCCATTAGGCCGTCTGGCTAGCATTTCTGTTACTGCTACACTGCTTGGAGAAAACAACAACAAAAAAGGCTTGATGATACCATCTGTGCTTTGTATGAAGTAAAATTGCCTCCTTTTAACTCAGAAAGATACTAGCAAAAATATTTATTAGAAACAGAAAGAGCAGTATTTCTTTCTATGTGTCATAATCTTAACAGATGGTCAATTGTATTCTGTAAGTACAGATTTTAATACCACCTTCTAATATACGAACTTCAGATAGTATTATTCAATTCTTAGAAGTTCTTAACGTATTTTTTACATATTATCTAACTGGACAATAATCTGGGTAGACAGAATACATGGATATACCAAAGCCTTTAAAACAGTACTAAGAAACCATAACAGTTTTCAGTAGCTGGAAAATTTGTAACTGAGCAACTACTAAAAGAGTGAAATGAAGGAATCAGTTATTTTTATTCCTGATTTGAAGTATCAGCAATAAATCAATCAGAAAATTAGTCTAAATTGTTATAGGTAAAAATACAAAAGCATTCAACTGGTAAGTATTTCACAATTAAATTTTAAAGTAAATCTAAATCTTAAGAGATATTATACCTAAATGAAGGACTTGACATCTATGTCACTTGTGAAAATAAACTTTACTAACCAAGTCTGAAGGCTGATCCCTGTGAACAGAATCTCACAGAAAATGCAGTTTCCCAGACAGTTACACAGCAACATGAACTGGCTCCGGCACCTCAAATGTCTTTCAAAAATTCAGAAGTCCAAAGGCACAAGATTACAAATTAGCTTAAGCTAACGTGATGACAGTTGCTTTAAATAATAAGATACAAGTACAGAAAGTTTTTTCAGTCTCTTCTGTCTTAAGGTCCCCTGAGTCTTGTTGAGATTGCTTTGTTTTTGTTAGGACATTGGGCATGCTGGTAATCATTTATATATGATGTGTCATACCATTGCTCATATTTTTGTGAAAGAAGCATCACTCAGTGTTATTTGCCTTCAGCTGTATCTGCAGATGGTATCACCTCACTGGCTATCCCAAAAGGTATCTAGTGGTTAAAATGCAAAATGTAATTGCCACACAAAATAGGAGGGAAAAAACCTGAAGAACAAGTACAAGGAATTTGATTGAAATTTTATTAATTGGATACTTCTTTTTTCCTAGTCTATTGGAAGTATTTAACAAACCATTCACCCAGCAGTTCATTACTATCTTCTAGCTGGGTTTTTCTGTTCATTGATGTAAATATCCTACATCTTGACAGTCTAAGTTTAAACATCTTTCTGGCAAGCCTCACCTAACTTTGCACTGAAACAACAAAAATAGTCATCTAATTCCTATGAAGTATCTCAGCTATGACAATGATTATTATGTTCAGCTGCAAGACGAGTAGAAACAGGTTCAAATGATTTCTTAAACTGATCCAACAGGACCCACAAGGATGCAACTGTCTAAACCATTAGAAATTATGCAGTCAATTAAAATCTGCATATTCAAAAACCCATGGAAATCTATATGGGTTGTATTTTTGCCTCTCTAGAGAACTCAGGAAAGATTTCTGTGATGCATTAATAAATCATTATTGGTAACTATCATTCCATAGAATTTTTAATGACTATTATTAATAGAAAAAAAACAAACAAAAAACCCCCAGGAAATCACTTAACTGCAGATCTATCTTTCCCTACCTTCATGTATTAATGCATTTACACTAGGGTTAGAGCAAGCCACATTCACATTCATTACATTCACAGCTTCAGAGATATTCCTTTTCATTCTAAATATATTGCATTGAAGTAAAAACCACTGCTGATCATCAAAGCTTTCCAAGGAAACGACAGTGTTACCACATTAGTCTTAGCTCTAAAAATTGCTAGTCACTTAAACCAGGTCAAACGGAGTTGCAATTGCCAGTCTCTCTGTGTAAGAACTCATTTGTGCATAACAGTAACACAGGAACATTTCTTCACTCACCAGGGAAGTTGGGTGGAAAAATGAAGTAGTATATGTCTTGATAAGAACAGAGTGGGACTAGAAGATGTTATATATTTTCCATATGTGCAACTTAAAAAGAAATCACTGCAGGAATAGTTCTAAGGTGACATAAACTCATTTTGCACTTTTATTTCCAGACAGCCAAGCAACCCAGACAGCATAAGCATGGTGATGGTCAGCAGGAAAAAACATGCCCACTATTCAAGACAATGTTTCAGTTCATTAAGAAATTAACTCAAAGCAGACACTGTTTTCTTAAGACCCAATATCTATTGTAGTCTAAATTCTTGTGCCTGCTACCACATTTGCTGTACTTCATTTGAAAAACTGTAAGGAAAAAATAATCTGTAAAATAAAATAAGCATATTCTGTACTTCAAAAACAAAGACTGTCAGATGACACCTCATTTTCCGTAACATCCATAGTGCACTACTAGTAAGATACTCACAGGTTACACTGACATAGATAAATGGAAAGGATTATGCTCTCATTCTCTCAGTGATGATTAAATTAGTAGTTTTCACGGGTCACATGGAAATCTCTATTAATTCCTGGATTTATGGCAGAACACATAAAGAGTTTGCTACTTATTGCTAGACATAGTTGTAAGAGTCAGTCAAAGGACTGATTTCTGTCTCTTACATTTTCTCATTTTTAGCCTCAGAATTTGACTGTATAAATCACAAATGCAGGCCTTAGAACAATGGCCAGAGCTGGTATGGAATGAATGCTTTGTACCTAACTACCTGTACCTACCTATCTCAAAAATCTCTTCAAGCCTTCCTGCTCCCTACCACTGTGAAAGATCCATGAAGTAATTGATGAATCTTGGCTGATAAAGATCTCTTCCCATTATATGATACAGTTAGAAGCAGAAGGACATGCTTATGTTAAGAACACCAGTTCAGTGAGATATAAGAAGGAAAAGATCATTGAATCGGATATATACATTTCACTTGAATGACCTCCAGATGAAGGTTAACTTGTGTGGCAAAAGATTTAGATATTTCTGATAACATAAAGAGTTGGTCACTGTCACTGCAGCATCAAGACCTCTGAACTATTAAACACAGTACTCCACATTTAAGTCAATTATCAGGCATCAATTTAGAAATTATACTGGTTATAACATAACTTGCTGTCTTTTTGATCATGTTTAATGATAAATTTTTCAGATAGTTTTTTCAATGTACTATAAACATTTAAAGGTTGAAATGTTAGGTCTTCAAAGATGTATTTAAAATATTTTAATGCATTATTGTTTCTAATTAATACCATAGATGGAAACATACCAGATATCTAGAATCTGCATATTTTTCTATACTTCTATCAATGTACAATTTTCCCACTTTTTGTGTGTGTAAGAATATGAGAAAAATGCTAATAGCATTATGGTAGCACACTGTTTGTAGATACACTGGGAGAGGAAGAAGTTTTACGTGATCTAATTTCACCTCTCACTATCACTCCCCAAACAAAGTACTGCCACCTTGTCTATGTAAATTAGACATATACAAAGTGCATACAAGCCAGTCCACAGAGAAATGCTAGTTTTCTCCAAAGGAGAAACCCGTAAGTGTGAACACAAGCTTTTTCGTGTCTGGGATGAATATGGTGGATGTCACGCTCTGCCTACCGCACAAAGAGCTGCAACTAATATATTATACAAGTTAACAAGAAACAGGTTTTGGAGCACTCAGCTTTCATCAGAAATAATTAATTTCAAAAGTATATGACTTTCAGTCACACTGACTCACACATTCTATAGGATTTCATAATTATTAGAGACAGTGTGAATCTTCATAGATTTCCTTGAATTAAAATCCAGATAATTAGGTAACATCAATTAAATGAAATCAGTCTTTGAATAAAAAGGTAGCTTCTCTCACAAAATGAATTTTAGTTAATCATATTTTGGATATAAACAGCAGTTATTAGTGGTTAATTTAAAAGAATAATATGCCAGTGAAATGGATGCAGCATGAAAGGCATCCTAAAATAATCCTTAAGTCTTTCTTACTGTAATATGCTGTTAGAATATTAATCTACATTCTTTAGCATCACGATGTAAGAAAGTGAAATATTGCTAAGCAAATGCAAGTGAGATACCTAACAGAAATCCATGAGTCTCTTCAATTGAATCCAGATTTGAAGACTCTTCATTCCTTTAATGACTTCTTTAGTGTAAGAATAAATAAATTGCAATAAGTCTTGCCTAAAAGCTGTCATTAGCTACCATAACTACCTCCAACTCCCAATACATTATATTCTGCACCATTTCTCTCCTCTTGAATATGAGAAATTATTAATCCAAGGTCTGTCCTGCACAAAATACCGTAGTGATTACAGTAATCTCAGATTTCAGTTTCTTCTGTATCTCTCTCATAGGCAGCTGGAGAAAGAAAGAAAGAAATTGCCCTTTTCCTTGAACCAGTTTATTTTTTACCAGGGGTAACCTAGTGATTTCTAAAATGTCTCTACTTTTGAGAGTGATTCATCTGTGTGGGAAATGCTTGGGTAAAACTGGATAACTTTGCCTTCACTGCCACCATCTGGGCTCCTTACTTCAAAAATAGGACTATGAGCTGTGGCTCAGCAATTTCAGGATGTCTCAATTCATACCTTCTTGCACATACTCATTAACAATAGTAGTATGTACTTAGACAGCACCTTTAGAAAAGAACTCCTTAAAATGGTTTTAAGATCTATCAGCTGGATTGCAGCAAAATTTAAAACTAAAACAGAATTATTTTAATCCCAGAAATCAAGATGACCGTACATCATTATATAATGTAAATATTCACAATGATTTATGACTGCAGATATGGATATGTCCTATTCCTAAAAGGTTACCAATTCCAAGTTTAGTTTAAAGTATTGAAAATTCACTGATGAGCCAAAATCCTGAGTCTATTTCTATTTTACCTAGTTACACAGTTCACTGACACTTGTTCCCTTACTAAATATATACTTATGATACTGTTTGTCAAACATCCCAGAAGCTTAATCAGTTTGGATTTTTTCATAGAAAAACAAAGAGGCAACGGTACAGGAGCCCACACATACCTGAGCTATAGTAGAGTAATAGCTCTTAATACAGAATTCAGTGTCTTTGTCCACTTACTCTGGTTGTCTTAGAAAATTATCACATGCTGTAGCATACTCTGTGCAATGAGGAAGACAACTAAACCACTTTGGCTATAGCCTGAAATGGTTAGGATGGGATGACAACTACTCTGAGGAGTCAGTCTCTTTTCACCTTCTTAACCAGACAGTCTCCCTCCAGTCTCTGCTTAAACATGTGCCAACTTAGACTCAAAATTAGTTTCATTCATACTTATACAGAAATTTGTTTAATGTATGAGATGAGAAGTTAACAGCTTAAGTCAGGTCTGAGGGACACTGAGGTTGAAAACAAAGATATTTGTCAAACACAGTGGAAGAGATTTATGGGTCATATTTGTACATTGGGAGCATTTGATTTCCTACACAGTGTGGAAACGTTCCTTAACCTGCTAGTTCTGTTAGAAAAGAGTCATAAAAGAATAATTCATGCCTACAATTGCTTAAAGGAAATACCAGGAAGACAGGTAAAGATCACCATACCTGCAATAAATTCAAAGAACTAAAGCTTTTCACAAAAAAAAATCTCAAAGTACTGAGGACAAGAGAAAGAAAAAAAATGCTTTACAAACATTTAAGAAATTTTAAAAACTGTTTATCCTCTTATAATAACAGAATTTAAGATAGAAAGAGCAAATGAAAAGAATATATTCCCTGGTTTTATATATAACATGGTTCTAAATTTTGCTTAGGCCTCACATAAAATGATTCAGTTATGATCAGTGATTTGCGTAAACCAGCAAAACCTCAGTCATTCAAACAATTACTTATAGACCTCTTAAACCAATTAATAACTTATTATCATACTTTATAATCTCCTACAAACTCAAGTCTCAAATGGATGAAAAAAAAGGTGATTTGTTTTCCTCCTTCCTAGAAAAAGGAAAGAGAGTAGGAGGAAAGATATAACCTATGAAAGGTTTCTAAAAGTGCCAGCTGAGATAAATAAAATGATGTAGTACTTTAATCAAGTGACAAGGAAAATAAACAAAAAAGACTAAATTAAGACATTGGGAAAACCCATACGTCCTAGTATAACGATAAACAAGCTAACTGATGTTTTATATAGGAAAAGGAATTCTCTAGGTTCAAAATGCATTTAATGTTTAAAAGAAGAACTTTGGAGTCAGTAACATTAAAAATCAAAGATAAAACTAAGGCTGTTTTGGCATGCTTTGAATCTGCCAGTTAAACAATCCAGATGTTAGACTGTATCTGATATTTGCCAAGAAAAATGCAATAGCATAAAAGAATTGTCAATGTAGATTTTCCCCTGCAATTCCTTAGTATAGCCACATACTTCCCAACCATACTGTGAGGCCTAGTTAAAGCTTTTAGAGTTCTTTTTAAGACCTTATACAGGGTGAAAAATAGCTGCTCATAGTTCTGATCAAGCTTCTTTTATTTAGGACAAATACTAATAAAAAAAAGACATGACAACGTAAAGTACCCCACAAGTACTGGAAATAACTCCAAGAAGAAAAAAAAAACTTTTATCTTTATGGAATAATAAAAAATGGATTTACTGTTTTCACAAATAAATTGTTACAAGTTAGATAGGTCAAAAATTAAAAACAACAGAGGCTTTTCTTATGTTGAAAGAAGTTCAAAATACTTCTTTTCATTTTCTGTATAATTACAGAAATCAATGAAAAACAATAAAAGTAATTAACATATCCATCAGTGAAAAGCAAATACAAGTACTTATAACATTATACACTATGTTGTAAGTATTACAGAGGCCTTAATAAACTAACTGCCCAGGGCTTTGGACAGCAATCTGAGCTGAGTATTGACTTCAACATCAATGTTTGTACATAGGTGACTATAGCTGCAAACAGAGACACAGCTTCCAAACAACCCTATGAATCAAAGCCAGATAAATATGTATGAAAATAAATACAAATTAAATATTTAATTTTTCTTTTGAATATGTAAGTTGCTACAGAGTTACGTGAANTTTGAAAGGAATGGTTGGACTTGATAATCCAGTGGTTCTCTTCTAACCTGGTTATTCTATGATTCTATGAAATGTAACAAGGAGCCAAAAAAAAGGAATACAAGATACAAAACTAAATTTATCTTAAATATTTTACATAACAGCGTTCTTAGTGGTTTTTCACTGTTGTTCAGTTCAAAAGTGAACCTCTTCCCAGTCCTCCAGAAAGACAACTCAACACGTGAGCACATGTTTCGTGCTGACACTGTAATTTCAGAGAACTGTGGCAGCAATTGGTAGTTGTGAAAGCAGCTGAAATTCTGACCTTAAAAGATCTATCAGGAATACATGAGACAGGAGAAAATTAATCCAGCTTTCCAAAATGAGTGGGAAGTGCAATATAAACGATAGATGCTGCTTTCTGTAACAGATCAAAGGGCTTCAAACTATGAATTAGAGGTTGTCTGCTTCATACAGATAACCCTCATGTGGGAGCACAAACACCCTTTATAATCCTCAGGAAAAGTCAAGATTCTAAATTAACCTCTGCACATTGTGTATCATACATTTAGACATGTGCCAGAGCCAATGTTAGTTTACTGCAGAAATAAATACAGAAAATATGACTTCACTTCTACATATGCCTTTTTGAAAATCACAGACTCTTCAGTTCAATTATTTCACATATTAAAAATACATACTCTTAGCTCTTTCTGCAATGAAAACAGCAATGCAATTCCTTTTAAGTGTATTGAAAGCAGATGCCTCAGCTGTCTGCTTTTTATAGCTAAGATAAAATATGCTGCCTTACATTTAAAAACAGGAATGTTTCTAACAGTACGGTTATTTCCTAGTTTAACTAAATAGAAAGCCTCTTGACAACAGTTTATGGTAAACGCTTAAGAAGATAATACAACATACCATGCTAAATAGTAGAACTTTCTCAAGTAACTTTTTGTGGGTTTTTTTAAATCTTAAAAATATCTCTATATTTAATAGGGCTGTGGCTCTTGTAATAAGTCAGAAAAGATCTTTTGCACTGAAAAGAATAATTAATGTAACTTCATATATGTACAAAGTGTCTCAAAATATGTTTGAGAACTGGACTGACAACTGGTTTCCATTAGAGGAAGTATATAAAGGAAACTGGGTCCTATTGGAGAGCTCTATGCTCCTAAGAAGATGCATTTTGCCTGAAGCAGGGTATTGAAAATATCTTATTTTCAGTGTTTGATAGTAAATTGTGCAAATATCAAATGCTTCAAACAGTTCAGGGTATGTGGGGAAGCATTACGTGAAGAAACTGTGGTATCCACCTAAAAATGCATGTGGGTGCATATATATGTAATATGTAAAATTTTTATATCACTATTGTTGAAGATCTACAATTATACTGAGTTTTGTGTTAGAAATAAGGTAAACAGACATATTTGTTTATTCAAAAAACTTCTGCAAAAACTAAAAATAACTCCTGCAAAAACTAAAAATAACTCCTGACATAGTATTTTGACAGAGATTTATAGCAAGAAATATAATTTTCCTTTTATCCTTCTGTTCAAAGAATCTCAGAATAGCTTCAGTTGGAAAAGACCTTTAAAATAATTGAGACCGAGTCCAACTATTGATTCAGTACTGCCAAGTCCACTACTAGACCATGTCACCAAGTATAACATCTACTTGTCTTTTAGACATCTCCAGGGATGGTGACTCAACTATCTGCCGGGACAACCTGTTCCAGTGCTAGACAACCCATTCAGTAAAGAAATCCATCCAAATAGCCAACCTAAATCTCCCCACTTCCCTTTGTCCTGTTACTAGTTACCAGGGAGAAGAGATAAACACCCACCTCACTACGGTCTCCTTTTAGGTAGCTGTAGACAGTGATAAGGTTTTCTCTCAGTCTCCTCTTCTCCAGACTAAACAACCCCAGGTCCCTCATAAGACCTGTGCTGTAAACACCTTCACCAGCTTCGTTGCTACACTCTGGACATGGTTCAGCACCTAGGTCAATGTCCTTCTGGTAGTGAGGGTCCCAAAACTGAACACAGTATTCAAGGTGCAGACGCACCAGCACTGAGTACAGGGAAAAGGTCACTTCCCTAGTCTTGTTGGCTACGCTATTCCTGATGCAGGCCAGAATGACATTGGCCTTCTGGGCCACCTAGGCACACTGCTGACGTATATTCAGCTGACTGTCAATCAACATACCCACGTCGTTCTCCTCCAAGCAGCTCTCCAGCCACTCCTTACCAAGCCTCTGGCATTGTATGGTGGTGGTGTGACTGAAGTGCAGGATCCAGCACTTGGCTTTGGCCTGTTGATCCAGTCCCTCCAGATCCTTCAGTTATGCAAGTGTCTTGGATCTAACCACCTAAAATATTTTCAGCATCACAAAAAGAATGAATCTTACTTTGACTCTGACACACAACCACAAAACTCTTCTATTGTGTGCACACTCTGATGCAAAGATTATATAATCCAGGGCAGGGAGTATGTCAAATGCATACCTCTGGTCTCTATTTTCTTCCTTTGTTTAAATGTCTCTCTTAGTTTGATTCCCAACGCTCCTTACTTTTCATTATCAGAAAGGGCAACAATGCCTCCAGATAAACACAAGTCAGTGTAGTATGTATCAAGATGTAGTATGTATCAGCACTGATTATTTTGGTACAAGACAAAAAGGTAACACCTATACAGAAACATGGGACACACTGAAGGCCACCACTGTTATTAACCAATACAATGTACATTCAGGCATACTCTGCATCTACATTGCAAATAAAGGACTCTTGACCTTCACCTAGACATCTTACCCGTTCAACAACCGTGTTAGAAAAAAGAGAAGGAAAAGAAGAAAAGTCTGGATTAACATCTTCCACCAGGGTGAAAGTTTCCCAAATTTATAACTAATTTGAATGCTAACCTTTTACTTTTTCAAGGTTTTGGCCATACCAACAAGTTAAAATAATAAAAAAAACCCCCAGTGGTTCTTTCCAGCTTTTGATCAATGCACAACCAAGTCCACTGTATTCTTCTCTTCTCGCCTTACCACCTGGCCTAAACAAGCTCTGGGAGAAGCTATTCTATTCTATGTTTCTGTGATATAAAATGGTTTGGAGTAGAAAAATGGGGAAGATAACTGCTGACAAGTCTTCCTGCCAGACATAAAAAAACCCAAACCAAAACAAAAAACCCTGCAATTTGACCTCCACGGCCTCACAGATTTACTTTGTTGTTTGTTCAGACTCACGGTGAATGATAAAGAAGTTTCCTCTGTCCCAAAGAAAACAAATCTACAGTGGATCCAGATTCATACTGCAATGAGCAAACTATTTATCTGCACTCTAACAAGGTAGAACTTACAGAAGAATAAAGTGGCTCTTTCCATAAAGGAATACAGAGCCCACAATGCCTCCCTCGGCTGTTAAACCATACACTAATACATCTGACCAAAGCTATCAAATGCCCAAATCTGACATAAAGAGAAAAAGTTTTCCTCTTTCACTTGGACAACCTACAGAAATTCCCCAATAACACAGATGAAAAGTCCAACTTGGTCAACCCCTTTGCCTCGAAAGTTTGAAGAATAAAGCTTCTTTATTTTTAAAGTAATATCATTGAGGAGGGGCTGGAACTTGCTCCTTG
The DNA here is from genome assembly GCA_013389865.1 of Piaya cayana. Classification (NCBI taxonomy): domain Eukaryota; kingdom Metazoa; phylum Chordata; class Aves; order Cuculiformes; family Coccyzidae; genus Piaya; species Piaya cayana. The sequence goes on along the minus strand of WAAB01007782.1, from coordinate 4,822 downwards.
TTGTATTAAATGACAGGCATTATTAAAAATTTCACGCAGGATAGTTTAATTTTTTTTATAATAATAAAGCTAAGGGATAAGGCTTAGATACTACATCTGTTTGATTCTTCAGTGCTAACCAAACTGATTTATTACTACGACTATCTGAAAACCTTTTTTTAGTACAAAAAAGAAGCTGACTTAAAAAACAGCTGGTACCAAAATACCAAGCATCAAGAAACTATAAAGAACAAAAATGCAAACAAATGTTTGCAGTAGTTCTTTTAAACATCAGCATTCATATCACTTTATCTTTGTTTCAAAAAACCCAAAGACTACTCCAATATAAATTAAGCACAGGAAGGACAGCTGTACTCAGTGCCACAAAGGTACTATATCTGCACTCTAAAGAAACAAATAAACAAATTTAAAAACTATAAAATTAAGGAGACTTTATATTTTCAATGCTCACAGTTTTTTAATACTGTGTAAAGAAATAAATCAATAATAAAAAATACCATATTTGTTTAGTGTTATAGACTAGTGAATAGTTGAAAGACTACAGTTTTAAGTTATCAGTTTGGTACCCTCTGACTTCATAAGTAAATTAGTTTAAACTGATCACCAATGGCAGATGCTTATCTGAAGAATCTTAAGTCTTGCTTTGCCTTATGCTTCTATATCTAGCTTCACTTTTGCCTGCCCTAAATCTCTGTAGTTAATTGTCATTGTGCTTGCAATTTGTTCAACTCATAATAAAATAATTATTCGTGAAATCACCACAGTCCACATCTGTTTATTTATTCTTTAAATGCTTAATACTGAAAAACATGCATCACAAGACAGAATCACACTTAAGAACTTCCCACACACTGTCAGAAAAGAAAAAAAACCTCATACCTTAGCCTGTTTTCTAATAACATGCAATCAGTAAGAATCCAATTAAATGTATACCAAGTTATATAAATACTTCAGTACGTACAGATACAGTATATAATCCTAACTCATGAGCAAACAAAAAACTGTAGGTACAGTCACATAGCACTATGCAGTGCTGTATAGATGCAGATAAAGCCCCTCAGTAGGACAACTCAGACACAGCGGAGGGCTGCATTAATGCAGGATGTGGCCTAGCTTGCTTGGAACACTGCATTGTGTCATATAAATACAGACTTCTCACTCAGTTACAAACTGTTATGCTTTGATGACTAGTATTTTCTCTTCATAGAGAAACATCAGATGAAGAAGTACAAATATGAACCAACGGTATTTGAATAGTGCTTTCCTGCTTCCTAACTGGATTTTGCTAAGCCTGAACTGCTGCTATCAGATGAGGAAATGCACACTGTTGACTGTTCTGCAAATGATCTCGGGCATGATGACTTTGCCTCATTTAACACTCTCCATTCTTAAAACTGGGTTTTTTTCAGTTTTCCCATCTTAACTCAGCTCTGACCTCAACCTTTTAATTTTATTTAAATTAAGTAATTTAAAATCAAGAGTTTTTCACTAGATTTTGGGTTTTGTAGTGATTTATTTGTAAGAAGAGCTATTTGCATTTTATATTGCAAATATTAAAAGACTAGCAGAATTTCCAATGGTTTCTTTCTGCACTTTCTCACAAACGAGGGTCTGAAAATTGCTGCTGTACTCCTGAGCGTGCAGTATGAGAGGAAAAACAAAGAGGACAGAAAGAAAGGAAAGGTTAGACAGAAGTGAGGCTAGGAAGGGAAAGAGGGAGAGACAGATAAAGTGTACAAGAAATAAAGGGGGGAAAAAGAGAGTGGAGGAGGGGGCAGAGAATTGAAGGTGAGAGAAGGACAGAGAAGTGAGGGAGGGTGAGAGTCTGCATGGTAGGAAAATAGAAAGTGGAAGATATTTAATACATATTAACCACTACATGACTCAAGATTTCTGATCACAAACTACTTGGAAAATTGTCATGCTCCACTACATTAATTTTCCAAAAATTACTTTTAAATATCCCCTCATAAGCAACGGACAACAAAACTTCTATTAATCATATCCTTCCCTGTTTGGAGTTATAATTTGTATTTTACGCATAAGAAAAAAAAATTTTTTTTTTACTTTTCTTGTAAATCACATCATGCCCAGAAGTACCAAGGAGTTCATTGGTAAGTCTTGAATAAGTAAAAATAATTTATTACTCATGATACTATAATCGTGACTTCAACATCTGTTTTCTTTCTATATATACACAAATTTAGAATCTTCTGCAGACTAAAACAGAGAAAAAGGGTAGATATTTTTTTGCTACCACTTTGGTAAAGATAAAAGCAAATACAACAATAAGTGAAAGAATATTTCAACTTCTTATGGAATGCTTTGGAGTAAACATTACGATGCAAGTGAATCTCATTCACCAGCACATTAGTAAAACTAAGATGTATGATTGCATAAGAGGTGAATTCTACTATTGATTTTTTTCATATGGCATTCTGTTTCCAGCTCAGGAAAGCTGTTTCCAAAAATGGACAAAATCAGTGCTAGACAGCTTTTTAACAATTAAAAGGCAGGTTGAACGTACCAGGTTTTTAGCTGTCTGATACAAAGGCTAAGATGAAGGACTATAACAACAAATTTCCAGTATGTCAAATATAGCTATTAGAAAGACACCGATATATTGTTCTCTATGATCTGTGGAAGAAAAAGATATCACTTACAACAAAGACTGGTTTTCTTATGTTCTCCCACCTTATTGTTAGAATAGTTAAGTCCTAAAACAGGTTCCCTAGGAAGTAGTGCGGTATAAGAGTTTAGTTAACAGTTTTATGATGAATATTCCCAGTACACTGATAACTGCCTCAGAACAGAGAATGAATTTCAAATAAATTATTAGTCTCCCAGATTTACATTTTTATGATGCTATAATTGTCATAAAGGCTTCTAATTTCATCTCCCAAGATGGGCTAAATGCTTTCTTTCTTCCTTCCTTTCCTTATTATGCAAAATAACACTTGGGAGCAGAAGTTTTGAAAAAATTCATCTAAGTTTAACACATTCACTTCTAGATAAACTACAGGTAGCACACTGAACAACACCTCATCTTCCGTAACTTATCACAGAGATCTTAAAATTATTACCATTTAATCTTTGCTTTTCCCATATTTCTCCCCACCATATTCCAAGGTCTTCTGCATGCATGTAACTGTATGTATTCATACCAGGTAACTAGCATGACATATATTACATCATTCTAACTTCAAGACAAAAGACTATATTTAGGTTTTTGAAGGTCCTGTTTTATTTGAAGTGGAAAATTGCAATAAACGAGTTTCAGTATTTCATTGTGGAAGTGGTCATTCTTTACATGTGTGGTTTCAGAGGTTGTCTTATCATATGCACTTAACATCTAAAAAACATTACACTGCCTTAAGTCACAGAAGACAGTTCAAATCCGAGGATGTCATTCTCCTTTATAAACTAAAGGAATGTAAAAATCAGTGTAATTTTTTTTTCAAGGAAGTATACATTCTTCAACACTGAGTTATCTGGAAATGTGTAATAAAGCAAACCAGGAATCCACTGGCACTAGAAAGATAAACTATCTACTTCTAAATACTTGAAAAATCAGATAAAGGTCATAACCAGAAGTAACTGTGCACCAAACTGCAAAAGTTTTATTGATTTAGTTAAATTAAGGTATTGCTTTTACCAACTGACAGATATACATTAAACCACACATAGACCTGTTACAGCATTTCAACTGAGTCACAATCAGCACTGTGCTGGTAAAACCATAAACGATTCTTAATTAATATAAAAGACTTAATATACATGACTTTCTGAGTTCATCATAAATTGTAATGAACACAGCTTGGACGAGCTGTATACAAGAACTAATATGCACATATTCACCTCTTTATCTGCTACCACTGCTCATTTGAATTGCTTGTAATCCAATTTAGCATGCTTTGTTTCCAGCTTAGCTCAAATGAAGCACTCCTGTTCCCCTGTCCTAGAAAAATCCCTGAGACCACTTTGTTCTTAGTAATTTTTCTCTAGAAGTTTTGGATAGCATTGGGATTTTAGTGATCATATCTTTTGACACCTTCTCTTTAATCTAATTGTATTTTACTGGTAGTTCCTATCTACAGTTCTCTGTCATTTTATCCTCTAGTTCTGCATAAATTCATTCACTTGCTGACAGTTCTCAAACGTACTCCTGCACTTTTTTCTTTTTCTGCTAGTTTGTTTTGCAAAACAGAAGCCTGATGTTACAGAAATAAAATTCAAGGGAGACAATAATACCTTATTCTGCAAAACTTCCTCTTTATTCAAGGTCAGAAATTTCCATTCTGTGTTGCCTCCTTTGTCCACGCAGGCTGTTAAAAAGTCTAGTTGCTTATTTGTTATCATTTCCATCTATTTTGAATCACACATGTTACAACATGTCACTTTCTGTCAAACCATACTAGCCTTCAAAACAAGCCTCCTCAAAATTTTAGTCTGCTTTGTTTTTTAAAAATACTAGGAGGATCTGTTTAGCCTAGACTTTGAATGGCTCTTAAAAATATTATCCTTTTTTTCACTAGCAGCATTGGGTACTATGCATTTTTTGTATTTCTTTCCTTCAGTTTTTACTAGTCTCTCCCTGTACATATGCAAAGACAACTCTGTACCAGTATGACAAATAACCATCTTTTTCTATTTTTGTTCTCCCTACTCACCCCCAAACTGCCAGTGTATCCAGAACACACTGAATGTACTTAATAGAAACAAAATAATTCTGCTGTTCCGATAGAAATGGGATTCTAAAAGTGCCCAGTCCACAAGGAACTCTAGCCCCATTTCCTTTTGTCATAGAATAATAGAATCATAA
>WAAB01007772.1:0-51026 GCA_013389865.1 Piaya cayana | reverse complement strand
TGATGAACCCGTTCCTCCTTCAGGCTATCTTCCCAGCATTGAGTGATGCTCAGTGGGAAATGCCTCATCATCCTTGTTCTTTCTCCAGAGCTTCGTACTCAGGTGGAGACCAGGGTTCTCATGGTAGCTGGGCTGTGCCCTGCCTTTCCAAGCAGACCTGGGCTTAAGGTTGCCTTGGAGCAGGAAGTTCTCGTGCTCCCTTTTCCTCAGCAACTATAAGCCATTAGTACTTTCAGGCAATCACACTCTCTTTCTTTTTTTTTTTTTTTGCTCATCATACTATTCCATCATACTTAACCAGTAGTCAAAGATTCTGAATTGTGATTTTCTGTGATACGTATACGTAAATTTCCCTTTGCAGCAGTACCCTCAGAACAGCTTCATTCCGTAAATACATTGTTTCACTTGGTGCTGCTCCAGACAACATTTGTGTCAGTGACTACCTACAACTGTAGAAAAGTTCTAGATTTTAAAAAATTAAAGTCACATCTTCACATATGCTATACTAATTGCATCCTATAGTATAAAAATTAATGACTATGAAAGGCATACTTAACTGACTGGTTTTTCTACCTTCTTTGCTGCCTCCCAAACCTGCAGTACAAATATAAATGAAAACATAGTCACATTCAATTCCTTTTTAAAATCTATAAGCTACATTTGGCAGGTTGCAAACATAAGAGTTCATCTGCTGTGAGAAAATAGGTAGCACTGAAATAACATCTTAAATGTATGAGTTCCGTAATAGTGGCAGATTTATCAGGGAAGGGAGGGAGACAAATATTGAAAGCTGGGTGCTTCAGTGTCCTTTGTTTGCTAAAGCACCTCCAGAAAGTGTTCCTAAGAAACCTAAATCCATTCCCACTCATTCTGGGGTATTGGGAAATGCCATTGAAAAATAAAGCTTCCTCTTAGTTCCCATACTTCTTTACTTAAGGACACCCACATCAGATTTTGTCTGAGCTCTCAAAGACAAAGAAAGGATGCTTTTCTCATGCCGTAATCCAGACTGTTTTTTTCAACATGCCAGACAAGCAGAAAAAAATTATAAGGAAGCTATAGAAATCTGTTGAAATTTTGTTCCCCTCAATTGCATTCAAAGTTGCAGTCTTACTGAGAGTCTCCTTTCTATGCAACTAAACCAAAGTAGTATGTGACAATGTCTGAAATAGTATGGGAACCTTTAAAGCACAATTTGAAAAAGTAACAGCTTCTCTGCTTTGACTTGTATGGATGTAACATATGAAAAGTGACTAGGACATGAGGTTCCCAATAGGCGTCCCTATTTCATTACAGCCTTTTACTGGGGCCAGGGTTTGTATAGTATGTTCAAACCCTATCACCTCCTCCAGAAAAAAAAATTAAAAGGTGATAATGGAAGACTTAGATATAAAAATACAAACAGAGAAAAGGGAGAAAACAGAGGAGTACATTACATAATACCCTGATTTTTTCCAGATTTTTTTTTGCAAGCTCTTTTTCAAATTTTTTGAAGAGTTGAGAAATTCAGTGTAAGTGATGCAATATCAGAATTAAAATACGGCCCTACTGTAAAAGAAAGGATGTGGGGGAGCCTGTCAAAGTGCCTGATTCTTTAAAAAAAATAATCAGGCTTATTTTTGAGACAAAGATCCTATATAAAATACACTAAAATTTACCTTTGTGTACGTCACTGTTATGTGTCAAAGTTGGCCGCTTGCATGTCTGGGTGCCTACATAATCTGAATCACAACAGATATGATTTATGCTTCTTACCCTAAACCTTTACCCAGAAAAACGTCTCTTTAGACATACTGTCCAATATTCCAGCTATCATTCTCTTCTTTCTCCATCTACCCAGAAAATATTCTTCACCATAGTGGTGAAACGTGAGTTGTGATCTACTAAATCCACCTAGAAGGGAGATGTTGTCTATGGCACAAGTTTTTATTTGGGCACCCAATTCCTTTTGGTTTTGTATCACTGCTGAATTAACATCTGCCTGTAGTTCAAACAGAACCAATTAAAACAAGAATGTGATGATGTCTAGAAAGGGAAAGTAAAGAGATTATAAGTAACTTCTGAAAAGACCTTTCATATCTGTGAGCTGACCCACGTAACATGAAAATGAGAGCATGGTTTGCCTAATTATCCAACCTGTACCTTTTGTCCCATGTAATTAAGTGTTCATGGTGCTTATGGCTAGATTCGCAAAGTCTACTGAGCAAGGTGTTTCTATTTTCTCCTGATTCCTGCCAGTAATAGGAATCAGCTGCTGATAGGTGTACTATGATTCAGAGTTAAATCATTAGGTGGCTGAATATTATACTGCCTGTTGTTTCTTCAAAGTTCAACAGTAATGATCTTCAGCAGCAGAGCTGTCTTGTTGCCACAGCTAATGCACTGATTTAGGGTTTACTCACACTACTCTGTTTAATGACGCCATGTGAAGTGCTCCATCATGGTGAGCTCCACAAAAAAATTGTGATATGACAACAAAAGTGCAGCTAAATTTCCTTTGCTGTTCTTTAATCAGGGGACCTGAAGTGAAAAGTCTAATCTTGCTGCAGCATTCCTTGCCACTGCCAGGCAGAAGTACTGGATGTAGCACCCAGTTGTTAGCTGGAGTTTGGTTACACCCCTTTTCTCCATACATGTCTCTTTGCCAGAGGAATGGCACAAGAGCTCCTAGAAATCAGAGGCATTATTCAGTTATTTATGTCTGATGATGAAAGCAAGGGTGGATGCTGTTTCTGCAAAACAGCTGTGTGTAAGACAGAAGAGGTCAACAAATGCTGCTGCAAAGACTGGTAGTGGGGTATATGGTTACCTCTCTGCACCCTGGATCCACCCCTCAAGCCAGAGTAGGTTGTGAAGCCCAAGGCTTATGTGGCCTCTGGAGTAAGGAAAGGTTGCTGTAGTGCCAGGGAGGGAAAGGGATTGAATTCATATACAGTCAATGTTTAGAAACTTAGTAAACTGCTAACACTTCGGCAAACCTGATGCAAGCTTAGAGAAAGCCTAGCACCAGGGAATTAAACAGCACTCGTCCTATTTCAAGTCCTCCCATTTGTCATTAGAAAAGATTTCCTACTTTTAATATCAGTATTATAAATAAACCTATAGCTCATGCAGACTGGGACTGTGTTTATGAAAGTAGTATTTTTGCATTGTCAGTTCTCAGAAGACAACAGCACAAGAAAAAAGACTTTATAGTTACATATTTGCATTAATAGAAAGCAAAATTTTCTGTGCCACCTAATGACTTGCCTGTTCCTGGTGGGCACCTTATGAAGAATTAACTTCTTATGAAGAAACTCATAATAACCAGGAGTGAGTTTTCAATAATTTCAGATTCTATCAGTTACAGTAGAAGCCCAAACACATGGTTAGATCTACAAAAATATACTCATGGACTACTACAGATGCTTTCCATTCATCTTCAAATAAGTTATGAATGTTTTCTATTCACAATTAAATAAGCTATGAATGAGGACGGAGTATGCTGAAGAGCTGCTAGGGAAGGTGACACTACCAGAGAGTATTCATATTCAAAGTAGATTTCAAAATGGATTGTAACAAGCCTAAGAAATAGCGGAACACAGCAGTCAATAAACCAAGGATAAAGACAGTAATCTGCACCCTAAATGCTCCTTCAAATCAAGGCTAATCAGACCACTGCCAATACATAACAACCAAACTACTTCAGAGAATGTCAGTTTCCCAGACAGTCACTAATGCTGACTGACATGCAAAGTGATTGTGGAAATATCAAACAAGAGTCCAGTTCCTGAGGTCCTTGCTCATACATTTGACTCAGTTGTCACTAGGGCAATTTTATTTATTGAAGGCAATCCGTTCTGACACCCTGCTCTGAATGTTTGTTGGACTTGGCAATAATAATTCCTTCTGCTTCTTTTCATGTGTTATCCCTTCAGCCTTGATCCTTTCATCTGTGTCCCCTGTAGGAATGATGTGCAATCTCTACTCTATTTCCAATTATTGAGACATCTGGAGATGGCAATGGCAGTGGAGAGTCACACAAATATAACAAAGGACCCTAAATTTAAAATGCAATTTGACCTAATAATTTCAGAAAGAAGTATTTATGGTTTTATAGGTAGCCCACTGTATATCCATCTCTCCAGCCCACCAGGTCTCATTCTTCCACCATGTGCTGTAACATGAGTGCTCTTCTCCACCACTTGTCAGTCACAACCTCATACCCATGTGAGGCACCCTGCCTAAATTCTCAACAATCATGTCCTTTCAGGGTGAGTGATTTGAAGGTTCCTGGAAGGAGGGAGGAAAGCCTGCTTTATAAGCCTGTATCATGCTGTGTGACCAGATCACAGCTTTGTGTCATGCAAACCGCAATCTCTTTACAATCTGTCTAGTTGCATCTTAGTCTGTTCTGAATACCATCTCTTTGCTGAGGGATCTGGATGTCTTATGATCCAGTCTTATCTCCTGTCATCTCAGTGCAGGTTATTTCCCCTACATGTTTATCATAGCTGCATACTTCAAAATGTCAGCTAAAAACAACGTGACAACACCAGCAAAAGGTTTTGCTTTACAGAGTGCAAACAAACTAGCCTGTTGGGTATTCTAGCAAAATGGCACAGTCTCTTTTCTAATTGTTAATCCCTAATGTTTGCCTTTTCAGTGTCGCTAGTTGCTTCCTCCCTGCTTATCTTCAACATCAGATAGCGACAATATGTTTTTATATTGCACTACATTTTCATAACTCGTATAAGCTGAAAAGTTGTTTCTGTGTAAAGTTTTTTATTGTCATTGACTATTATAAATGTAAGTCTTCATCCACTGATATTCACAAAGCATTTTTTGTGAATATCCTTGAATATACCTTCAAAAACAATCATTATCTCTTGCACAGAAATATAAAGGCCTTTGAAGTATACTACAACCAAAAGAGCACATATTCTTGGACTTTGTGTGTGGTTCTTTCTTTCCTTTTCAATGTGTTTTTATTTGAATGTTTTATTGATTTTTCCCCCTCAGGCCCAAAACCATAAAAAAGAGGAAAAAACAGCTACTTGTAAGTGACAGAAAGGAAAAAGGGCAGCAAGAGCCCATACCAAAATCTGAAAGTTAAAGCAAAGATCCCAGTGAGATGTTAGGATACAGCTCTCTGTATGTGGGGCAGTAAACAAGATAAAGAGTCTTTCTTGTATTTAACTCCACTTGTGGGAGGAAAAGTAAAGTCAGCAAACCCAGGTCTCCCGTAAACAAAGAGCCAGAGAGAAGGAGGAGAGATAAAACCAAAGCAGGCACAACACTGGGAGCAAGATGTCCCCTGAGAAACAGAAAAAAAAAAAAAGCTCACCCTTTCCCTAGAATGGGAGGGAATAAGGTGAGATATCGCCCTCAGGTCTGCTTGAGGAGGGGTGCACCTATGAAATGTTTGCCCATACATTTCAAAGAAGGCAGTGGTGCCTTCAGTAACACATTACTATGAATGTATTATAGGACAGCTATCAACCTCACAACCATCCACAACAAGGCAGGCTGCATACTTCATACATCACTCTATATAGGGCTTTGCCTTTAAACCTCTTATTTCACTACCTCAAAAGCACCTCAGTGTGTCCTAGTCGTACTGGCTGAACCGTTTATCAATAACAGCAGCAGCTGCTGTCACATCTTACATTTATTTGGAACCACAGCAATCCACCTGTAAGGAAACAATAAAAAAACAGCAAGATCATCTCAGATCTGCACAGTTCAGAAAGTGAGGGCTCTGGTTTAGCAAAACCAATAGCATGCTCCAATATGGCAATGGTAAATGAATATTAGATTGATTTCTCCTGTAGCTCTGTTCTGTAATCAAAGCTATAACCAAAGGCTCTTGTTCATTTTTAAAACAGGCAAATTCTCACTGTGGTCAAAAGAATCTATCCAATGGGAGAATGGGGAAACCTGAGTAAAAGCCCAAAGATTTAATCCTACTTGCTTTATTTCTAGTTACTCTCTTTTAGAAGAATAATTAAAGTCATATGGCACGTGAGGTGCTGCATATGTGCTCTGACCTAGTTCAAGACAGAAGCAAGATAACCTTCTCTGTTAGAAAATAAAATTTATGAATCAGAAGCCATGATCTCATCTTGGCTTCTGCAGCATGTCCTGACAAAAAGGGGAATCTTTCTTCCATCTACAGAGGAATGAAGTCTACAACACAGCATTCAGAGCCCAGAAGTTACAGCAGCACAGTGTGTGAGGCCACTGAAGCCAGCTCCTATTCTCAGACCTTCCTCTCCCCTCCCTTTGCAACCCATCCTCTCCATGCCCACCCTTCAGTGCCTCCCCACCTGCCCTCTTCAACCCTTCTGCCACCTACCCACGTGTAGGCAGACTTTTCCTCAACTGCAGATAATTGGATTGTCTTGGTTCATTTTTTCTAAGAGCTAATCATATGGAGTTGGTTTTGTCACACTGTTGCTGCTGCTTTTTATAATTACAGGACACTGGTCTCCCTGTGTCTCCCTGTGTATTTTCAAATGTGCTATTACACATCCTTTTTTAATGGCAGAGCTAGGCTCCTTTCTCCATACTGCTGCACTTTTACAATAATCTCTGACATTTCAACCATGGAAGGTACAGCATCATCAGAAGGAATCATCAACTGGTAGTATTACAATGTGACATCAAAGTGTCTTTAAAATAACGATAAAAACTTAATGTTTTTTTAAACTCTTTTTGTAAACATTCAGAGGTCATTTAACACAGTTTAAAAATAATGGAATAGGTCACTTAAAGGCAAAACAGTTTGAGAAGCTATCCGCCTACACAGCAAAATGCTAATGCCCTTTGAAATACAAAGGCAAGGGAGTTCTCTTTATTGTCTAATGTTTTGTACATTTTCAGACTCAGGTCCAGAAGTATTTCTCTTTCACCTCAGAATCTGATTGCTGTGCTAATGCTATTTAGAGCTAAATGGAAGAAAATTATATTCCCCATAAGAATTCAATTGATTCCTTTCTTTGGATAGAAAAAGAAATAATAGTCATTTTTATTCACACAAAGTTCTGTATAAAAACCTCTGTGTGTAAATCACACTGGCCCTCCATAATTTGTTATTAGCTATTGGTTATAGCTGGGATAAATGCACAGGAATGCTATTTATGTAATTGCAAGCAATATCGCATTTGGATTTGAGACTCAGACCCCCTGTAGCTTCCTACAAATCATTACTCTTTCTCCATTTTGCTCTTTCTCCTGCAAATCCTTGAGTTTAAATCAAACAGAAGTACTGTTCTCAGTAACAAGAAGAGTCAAATTAAGTCTTGGAGTGGACAAAATAAAGAGACATTCATATGCAGCTATATCAACCTTGTGCAATATTTATAGTGACTCTTGAGGAATTAAATGTATTGAAATATTGAAGAATTATTCAAGTATTTGGTGACCCATATGGTGCCTGGGTCAACATGAATAATTTAAAGAGAAGTCCAGTATGTTTTCCTGATTTCTGACAACCAGAAGTCCAAAGGAAATGCCTTAATACCACACATCATCCTCATTCTCTTTTTTTCTCATATGCTCTCATGCTCTTTCCCACCACGATAGTAGCCACACAACATAAGACAGGATAACTTATTGATTCAAAACTACGTAGGTTTTCAATTGAAAATTTGAATAATTGTGTACGATCGTCAGATATCACCTTCCCAGATGAGGTGGTAAAGCATTTGAGTATAAAGATCTTATCATATTATGCCCTTTTAATCATTATCATTAGTGGACACAGGAACGCACCAAGTAATTTATAATTTTTCTTTTTAGAGAATTGTTCAAATAAATCATGGAATAATATTTGCAGTTTTAGACCTACATAGAAATTAAAAGCCATGTTTGCTGTGCATGAAATAAGGGTCTAGAACAATAACCTTTACTTGCATATGAAGGTACTACATACATATATTCATATAGCTTATATGTAGAAAGCTAGTTGAACATCCACTTAGAAGTTAAGCTTCCATCCCCCAGTTACAGAAATTCTGCGTTGAAACTTAACTTAATTGCATGCTCAAACCTTTGACTTTCTGTTTGTAAATCTGATCTTTATTGGATTTTCCCTTGATAACAGATTCCCAAAGCACTTCTGCCCTTCTACTGCAAGTATTTTCTTCCTCTTCCTAATCTTTAACTTTTAGCACAGCTTCCTTGGAGCAAATACATTGTTTACTATCTCAAAGAATGTTGCAGCTCACCTGATCTTTCTGTTTGCAAAAGCACGAGAATCATTTGGCACATCTCCAAATTATCACTAGAAAAGAACAGTGCCTTCACATTGAAGAAATTAGAGCCTTCATTCATGACCAGGGTCTGTAAAGTGTGACATGTATGTACAGAAAATTTCCTTACTCCCCCACCTCCTGGGTGCCTGTGCAAACACCAGTCATAATGTAAGCTGCAGTGATGGGGTTTTTTAAAGCAACAGGAGAGGTCACTGGCTGAATCTGGATTGCAACACAGAATTTCTAGTTTTCTCACCGAAACCAAAATCATGCCTCTCGTTACTTTACATATGCATTCAGGACTGGGTCTCCAGAACCAAAAATACTAGACTGTCCTACATGTTTTGCCAGCTTATTATGTGTGCTACAGTCCACTAGGAACAGATTTGAAATAATTATATCCCATTTCATCTCACATCAGACAACAAGTTAGTTTAGCACATTTTAATGGAGTAGTGCAGAGTGTTTCTTTCGCTTAATGAAACCATATTTTGATGAAAGACTCTAGTGGGTTAAGAAATCAAAACCATAATGAAATCCAAGGTTTAGGGGTTTGTTTCATTAGGTAACAAGGAGAGCTCTTCAGTATACTTGCTTCCAAAAAGAAATAGAGATACCAAGACTTTATACCCTCTGGAGAGTTTTTCTGTGAACTGTTATTACTGAAGAAATGTACTTGGAGGAAGAGGAAAGGGATGAGGGATTAAAGAATTCAGCTGTGCCACAACATATTTATCTATCACAACAGGAAAAAAAAAAAGCTGGTTTCTCAGTCATGGAAAGAAAAAGTAGATAATGAATCTGTTTTAATAATCTTACACTGGTAAAGAGCAGTTTCTATTTCCAGGATACCGATTATATGTTCAAGGTGGGCATGCCAACAGAGTTATCCCTTTCCACCATGAGTTCCATAAATAGAAGCACAAGATACGGGTAGCATGCATATCACCAACCTCTGTCTGGTGTTCTCCTAGAAGGAATTATTACTGTGCCTGCACTAAGATCAGATATCAAGAAAATGGGGACAAAGCAGCAATTTCACACTACATGAACCTAAAAAAAACAGCACCAAGAAAATGTTGAAGAGTACTAGTGGGACATTTCATGCATTTTCATATCAATTCTCCTTACTGTTATAACCTGCACAAACTGAGTAATCACAGGAGGATGGAAAGGTTATGGATTACCTTATCCAGAGATGGTCTCTCCTTGAAGGCAAGTCATAAAGCTGTACAATTTTGAGGAAGGCTGAAGCAAACCAGAGAGATGAAGGCAGGAGTTCATCCTCTGGTGCACTTGTATCCTTGTATCCATGCTTTTCCCAGGAGCTCAGTCATATCAAATTAACTGTAATTTGCTGTATCAAATTAACTGTGTTCATTTTAAAATTATTAAGTAGCACAGAAGAAGAAGAAAGGGGAGTTTAAGTACTGCAATATAAGCAGTATACCTTCCATTAGTAGTAAGGGAATCTTATGAAATCAGAATGGAGGGCTGGAAGCCCTGGACATTTTTTTGCTACTACAAAATGATAGAAGTTTGAAATTGGAGTCTGTAAGAAGCTCTCTGGGAGCTCTGTTCCTCCTTACATGTGCATGTCATTGACTGCAAAAATCTCTGAGAAAAAAATATGATAATTCCCTCAATTTGTGAAGTACTAAAAACGTACAATAGAGGTACCTGAAGCATTCATTTCAAAGGTTAGCATTCAGACTGTGCTAGTCCTCCCAGGCATAATCACTGAGCAGAAATTATGATTTAAATAATACATTCTTTTTTTTTTTTTCAAATCCCACACTTGACTTTGATCAGAGTATTGGATTACAAGGTATGCATAATCAATAATATTGTAATTAAATTGTATCAAAGATCACTGACCTTTCATTGTAATCTTTAGGGTAAAATTCACAGTAGACAAACATGCTTTAATCCATGTGAAACATCATGCACAAAGAAAGGTAACTTTTTGACATCAAAATAATTAGGTTTGGTGTATTGACTCTACATGTCAGCCCTTGGCTGGGAGCTAACTTGTGTGAGATCTTGACATAATCATGTTAAGTGCTGCCAGTTTGCATAGATGCCATGGATTATGCAAGAAAAATGGTATCAACAATGTAGGCGTATGTTCTCTGCTGCATGTTAATGAAGTCATTTGTACTAAAGTTGTTGATATTTAGAATTTGCTTTGTCTTAATTATGAAAACAATCAATATTATAGAATCTTGGTTCTTTTTTAAATAGGCCATTAATTAACCTATTGATTTTCATGGAGAGTGAAAGGAATGTTCTTCCTGAAAAGATATTCAGTTTTTCAAGGACTTCTCCTAGAATCCTGTGATCTACTGACAGAATAACGTTGCCTTTTTACCATATGAATAAATAGCTGTAATAGATACAGCATAATCTGCAGATTATTTTAGTTCTTCTTGAGCCAAGGTCTGAAAGCTGCTAAAGCCACCTGATAAAAGAAACTTTCTATCAGATGAAATTTGGATTTATATCCACAGAAAATGCTGGGTTTCATTTCTCTCAACTTTAAGTGGATGCCGCATATTAACAGCAAGGACCTCTGAAGACTTTTCAACATGGCCCATCTCCCAACTTCTACTTTGCATATTTGATATGCTACAATCACCTTCTCAGATCTTAGAGCAGTGCCATTTCTGCTAGAAATGAGAGATAAGAGGATGTACTTTGAGCATTCCTTAAGCTTGCTAACATTAAAATACTGTATCTTGGCATCAGTGGGAACTTCATTGCAAATGTAGCACTGTGGAGTTTAATACTTGCAAAGCTATAACTGCAGTTTTTTAATTATTATTACTCTAGATAATGCAGCATTAATGCTTATTTCGACATATATCTTGGAGCTTTGATGATCTGGGTCAAGGTAGCAAATCTTACCACATACACAAAATAATCATGAGACCACAGTTTAAGCCACTGACTAAGAAACAGTTTCAAACTTCCATATTTGTATCACACACAGTGTAAAGTTTGACTGCTGAATATGATGTCATAATCATGAGCTACTAAATCAGCATCAGCAACATTAATTTTTAAAAAAATAGATTTATCCTTTATTGTCAGAAAACACTTAGAAATGCTAATCAGTAATAAAATGAAATTGAATTAGGAGCTGGTCAGCTCCAGAATTTTAAACATGCCCACATTCCAGAGCACTACAAGGTAACTAGTTTTGAATGCCTAGGTCTGAACCTAAGGTCCTAAGTCAAGTGCCAACTTGGAGATGAATTATTTTTCCTCTCATTAGAGTAAAACCATGTTTTTGCCAAGGTTTAAGCAAAAAAAATCCAGTAAAAACAGCTGCTTTCTTAGTGCTTCCACCTTTTAAAAAATTCTGATTCTGGATCCTTTGCAGTGTGTGAGTGCTGCCAATCCAAATGCAGCTCCTGCCGCGATACTGTCTGAACATGCACAGTTCTGGTTACAGACCTTATCTGGAGCTAAATCTCATTACAGTGATTGTCTTCATAGTCCTTTTTTACAGGGACTTAAACACTTTGTCCCTACAAAGTAATCTTATTCTTATATTAATTTTCTGCCTTTAACAGTAGATGTGAAAGTCAGTAAGTCTTTCAACAAAACTGATCCTTATTAAAAAAAAAAAAAAAGATATGTGGAGCATCCTAATAACCTAGCTCTGTGTGGAACACGTGCAAGGGAAGAATTTTATAGCTCCCTAAGAAAGAACATTTTTACGGTACTTTATAGCCTCTTGTTCTTACCTTCACTGATAAAACAATATTTATTTGCCTAAAAATAAATATTTACTGTCATTGGGACAGCCTTGGAGTGTCTGCCTTGCATCCAGCTGCCACTCCAGAAGGTCACTGATGTACCATAGGTTCTGTGTCATCTCTGCCTGAACCACATTGATATCACAGATGCCTACTCTGTCTCCAGTGGCACTAGACATCTTGGTCTGGGCAACTGAATTGAGCCCCTAAACACTGTTCCAGTCACTCAGGATAAAATTCAGCAGGGATTAAAATTCATGGCTTTGGGTCTCTACACGCAAACTAGGTGTTCAGCCTTCTAGTCACTGGAAAGCTGGTGAAAACAGACAGTGGAGACAAGACATCTCCTAGCCAATCAGGTCAATGCATAGCTAGGGTCCAGTAACCATACTTACTACAGGCTCAGTTCACACAATCATAGAATCATAGAATTGTTTGGACTGGAAAGGAACATGAAGGTCATCTAGGCCTCTTGGGTGGACTACAGGAGGGAAGTCAGATTGTGTAGGGAGAAGATCAGAGAGGCTAAAGCTGAACTAGAACTCAGGTTGGCTAAGACCGTGAAGGATAATAAGAANGGACATGGTTTAGTGTTTGATAGGAATGGTTGGACTCGATGATCCAGTGGGTCTCTTCCAACCCGGTCATTCTGTGATTCTGTGATTCTGTGATAGTCCAATCCCTGCAGTGAGCAGAGACATCTTCAACTGAATCAGGTTGCTAAGAGCCCCTTCAACCTGACCTTGAATGTTTCCAGGGATGGAGCATCCAACACCAATCTGGGCAACCTGTTCCAGTGTTTCACGACCCTTAGTGAAAAAAACAATTCTTCCTAATATCTATTCTAAACTTCTCATCTTTCAGTTTAAAAACATTACCCCTTGTCTTATTGCTACAGGCACAGCTGAAAAGCTTTTCTCCATCTTTCTTTTAAGCCCCCTTTAAGTACTGAAAGGCTGCAATAAGTTCTCCTCAGAACCTTCTCTTCTCCGAGCTGAACAACTCCAGTCCTCTCAGTCACTCTTCACAGGGCAAGTGTTCCAGGCCTTTGATAATTTTGGTGGCCCTCTTCTGGACCTGCTCCAACAGGTTCTTTTCTCTCCCATGCTGAGGGCTCCAGAGCTTGATGCAGTATTCCAGGGGTGGTCTCACCAGAGTGGAGTAGAGGGGAAGAATTATCTCCCTTCTTATGATACAGCCCAGGATACAGTTGGTCTCACCCACCAGGTTCCCCAGGTCCTTCTCCACTGGGCAAATTCACTTGCCTAAAATTGGTGCTTTTGGCTATCCAGATGCACAAATGTGGTAAATTGCATAAGACACGTGGGTAATACAAGCCCTTCTTGAATGAACAGTTTGCAACAGGGAGGCGTGTTTCAAATATTACTAGGTAACTACATTAAAGCATCTGAATCATGCCCTATTAATTTTAAAGGGAACTTCGACTCCCAGATGACATGCAGACTCTTAGGTAACATGATATGGAACTAAATAAAATTATGATGTCCAATGGAAAATTCCTCTTCTAGGGTCCAGTTTTCCTGTAAACCTTACTAGTTGAAATGAGAAGGAGCACAAATTGTACATCAAACTATTTTGATGTACGGCTGAGAGGAGAACAACCTGTTTGGCTTCTTTTTCTATTACAGACCAGTAACAGTATAGATTTTATAATTCCACAAATCATAGGCTTAGTCTTGCCACTCCAAACATCAAATCAAAGGTAATTCCAAATTAAGACTTAAACATCAAAGAAGTACTTCCACTCCTCCTCCTCCTTCCTGCACAGTATCTTGCTCTGTCATTCAGGGTATAATATGCACAGTCAACCAAACCAAGTTTCTCCGTTGAAATTCTGCTTCTTTTATTCTGCTTCTGCTTATTCCTTAGCAGGAAAGAACCCCTGAGAAGGAGTTGTTGATGTACCTTCCTATTTTGTATTACATTCATAAAAAGCACTTCACATGCAATCTTCACAGTAACACTATTTAGTGAAATGGATTTCTTTTACTTTTTGCATTACTGCACCAGTTATTGGTTCTGGGAACTAAATTTAATTTGTTTCCAAATATCTCAGGCATTTCATACATCACTTTAACATCCCTTTCTCTCATTATGATTGCGAGACTTATGTATACTTACATGGCTCAGGATGCATCTTGGACACAAAGAATAAGCTTTCTTTCTGCTGCATAGAAAGAATCTAATGCTCAAAAAAATTCCACTGTGAAAATGTCTCCTTATGTTCTATGCACAGATGCTAGTTTTAAAAATACACAGTTATGAATAAATATTAATTGTCAATTTACTCTGAAGATCTGTTTGTTTCTGGTCATGCTTAATACACCAATAGTTTTAGATTCTCTGATGTGACATGTCTGTAATCCGTTGCTCTTCCTTTTCCAGGGTTTCAAGGAGCCCTAGATAGCACAAACATCAGGCACCAAAGAACATGTACAGGTATCAAAAAACAAGACTAGGCAATCTACTCTTTTTTTCTGGCACTATGTTTGGTAAGGGCATAAAAGGTGTCACTAATGAAAAGAAGCTAATAACTTCTCTTAATTGATCAACTCCCAAAAAGAAAACATTTGAGATGCAATATTAAAATGTGCTTTATGGGAGTCCTAGAACTATCAGAATTTCTCAAGCAGCAATAGGTGAATCACTTGAAATGTAATAATACAAGAAAGTTTCCATATGGTGTCTTACCCAATCCTATTTTTTTCCCCAGTTGCTTTGCTTCACCATAAAATACTGAATATTCAAGAAACATCAAGGTCTCTTCAAACTCTTTTTCCTTACCTCTTTGATCTGTACTGAAAAACAGTATCAACATTGGGAACACCATTCCAGATCAGTACATGTTTCCTATCTGGTATTCTAAACAACTTTTTATTCACCACAAGATGATTTTCATATCAGAATTCAAAAACATTCTTCATAATTTTCTGATTCCTTCCTTCTTATCATCACTTAAGCTGTATCTTTAAAAAAAAAAAAAAAACACAAAACAACAACAAAACCACACAACAGAGACAAAACCCAAAAAACCTTATTTGTCATGTCCTAAATCTTTTCAACTTATAATTTGTTACCTTGCAGTTATTTTTACTTTCTGCTGCTTCTGTTCAAACACAGAGAAATTTACAACCCAAAATTCCAGTTCTTGAAATCTCAGCTGCACTCTGGACACTGCTTAGCCTTGTTCCTGAGTGATCAAGGTGAGGTTTTTCCCATGTTGCAGTTTTTTAGAACCTTAGAAAAGTTTTAAATATTTTTGCCAATGCAGGCAGGTGGTTTTGTGTCTGAGGTTCGGTCTCAGAGCCACACATTTAATTAAGACTACAGTTTTTCCCCACAATCCAGTATATGATGCTTAATCAAATACATCAATTAACCATAGATGAATATGTCAAAATATATCCACTACAGATTATCTAGCTTTTTCCTGATCACCTTTCTGTATATACCCTGCAGGTACTCATTCTACCGAATTGATCATCCAGACATTTGAACACTTTTTTTAAATGAGATTTTTCACAAACTGTGTTTATATATGTACATTTTATTACCTTCATTATAATGTATACTCTATCACAACTGGAAACAGATTTGACATAATTTTGTGCCTCTTACAGTTTCTCATTCTGACTTCTCCAAAGTAAAGTGTTTCATTTAGATTCAAGCACACAAGATGTACATTGTGATATAATGATCAGTTTATTTTTGATACACCACCAAATGCTTATCAGAAATGCAGTTAAACAGCATGTATGGCCACATCTTTATCTATTGATTCAGTAATTCACTGAAGAAGCCAGGCAAACATTGTTAGAAGTTCTTTTATAATCATTACTAACCACCTCTGCTAGTTTATTCTTCCAGAAATTTCACCCTGCTTTCAAAACGCCTACTATACTCTTTTGGAGGCTTATAATTTAATCCTGCATAGAAACTGCTCCCTGTATATTCACTGTCAGAAGGTTGACTCGTAGATTCGTGTTCATCACATTTTCTCCCAGTCCCTGAAGCCCTCATTCCCTCTGCAACAATAAGCAGACACCTTAAGAGCACCACTCTTAGTACACATGACCCTCACTTGCATCTCTGCATGAGCTTTCTGTTGACTGTTGCCTAACTACTACATGTAGCAAAGCTACATACATTTTGCTGTTATTCAGGCACTGTATGCCTGCTGAGGGGATGGAAATGCCTGGGTCTTCTTTATAATAGTTATTGTCAGAGCAAAGCCCACTGGACAAAGCATGATAATTTCAACTTATAAAGAATAAACACTGCAATTCATGCAGAGGAAGGAAATGCAACTAAGTCCTGAAGGTCTTTAGTATTCAAAATTCATAGTAAACCTTGTGCCCAAAATTTATATCAAGTCTGAAATTTCTTATAACTAATGCTGGTTTTATGAGGATTTTAGTCATCTGTCACAACCTNCTTAAGCTGTATCTTTAAAAAAAAACCAAAACACAAAACAACAACAAAACCACACAACAGAGACAAAACCCAAAAAACCTTATTTGTCATGTCCTAAATCTTTTCAACTTATAATTTGTTACCTTGCAGTTATTTTTACTTTCTGCTGCTTCTGTTCAAACACAGAGAAATTTACAACCCAAAATTCCAGTTCTTGAAATCTCAGCTGCACTCTGGACACTGCTTGGCCTTGTTCCTGAGTGATCAAGGTGAGGTTTTTCCCATGTTGCAGTTTTTTTAGAACCTTAGAAAAGTTTTAAATATTTTTGCCAATGCAGGCAGGTGGTTTTGTGTCTGAGGTTCGGTCTCAGAGCCACACATTTAATTAAGACTACAGTTTTTCCCCACAATCCAGTATATGATGCTTAATCAAATACATCAATTAACCATAGATGAATATGTCAAAATATATCCACTACAGATTATCTAGCTTTTTCCTGATCACCTTTCTGTATATACCCTGCAGGTACTCATTCTACCGAATTGATCATCCAGACATTTGAACACTTTTTTTAAATGAGATTTTTCACAAACTGTGTTTATATATGTACATTTTATTACCTTCATTATAATGTATACTCTATCACAACTGGAAACAGATTTGACATAATTTTGTGCCTCTTACAGTTTCTCATTCTGACTTCTCCAAAGTAAAGTGTTTCATTTAGATTCAAGCACACAAGATGTACATTGTGATATAATGATCAGTTTATTTTTGATACACCACCAAATGCTTATCAGAAATGCAGTTAAACAGCATGTATGGCCACATCTTTATCTATTGATTCAGTAATTCACTGAAGAAGCCAGGCAAACATTGTTAGAAGTTCTTTTATAATCATTACTAACCACCTCTGCTAGTTTATTCTTCCAGAAATTTCACCCTGCTTTCAAAACGCCTACTATACTCTTTTGGAGGCTTATAATTTAATCCTGCATAGAAACTGCTCCCTGTATATTCACTGTCAGAAGGTTGACTCGTAGATTCGTGTTCATCACATTTTCTCCCAGTCCCTGAAGCCCTCATTCCCTCTGCAACAATAAGCAGACACCTTAAGAGCACCACTCTTAGTACACATGACCCTCACTTGCATCTCTGCATGAGCTTTCTGTTGACTGTTGCCTAACTACTACATGTAGCAAAGCTACATACATTTTGCTGTTATTCAGGCACTGTATGCCTGCTGAGGGGATGAAAATGCCTGGGTCTTCTTTATAATAGTTATTGTCAGAGCAAAGCCCACTGGACAAAGCATGATAATTTCAACTTATAAAGAATAAACACTGCAATTCATGCAGAGGAAGGAAATGCAACTAAGTCCTGAAGGTCTTTAGTATTCAAAATTCATAGTAAACCTTGTGCCCAAAATTTATATCAAGTCTGAAATTTCTTATAACTAATGCTGGTTTTATGAGGATTTTAGTCATCTGTCACAACCTTCAGAAAAATTATAGTTTACCTATGCTTATTTTTAGACATGAAAGAAAAGAGAATTTCATTTTAACAAGCTTTAAATGAAAACTTGTGAAGCCAAAAATAGTTTCCCCTAATAATATGCTGAAACTTCAAAACATTTTATACTAAATCCTTAAAATACTAGATGGCAAGTTGTGCTATTTTAGGTACGTATAGAGTGTATACTTACATGAGTGTGCGCTGTGGTCTTCATAAGCATATCACTGCAAAAGTCGGTTTTGAACTTATGAAATGCCACAACAGGAAAGCCCTTCATTATTGTATATACAAAATCTGTTTAGTATTTTATCCATAAATCACTGTTTCTAAAAATCATTTTATAAGATCTCCAGCACTTGAAGTCAATTTGCTTCATTTTTTGTTGTGATTAGTAGGGAGATGCACGTATTGTCATGCACAGAAGGTGTTCTCATCTATATAGTCTTTTTCAGTTATGTGTATGCCTAACCATTTTTTCTGATTAATATTTTTTGTTTCTAAGATACTTTTACTCTGATCAAATTTGATTCATCCATTACTGGATAAGAAATTACTAAGTGGCATTACAGGTGAAAACACACAAACATAAAGATATTCAATTTGCAAAGAATTTTTATGTAATATGGTTTTGGACTAAAGTGCTTGGCAAATTTAGGTCCCCATCAGGTCTCTTCAAAATTGGCTTGTTCAACTTTTGTAGACCTAAGAAAGAAACCTACCTTTTGCTACAATGAACAGTCCACTTTCTTTACTGTAGAATAAGGTGGAAGTATAAAAAACTGGTTAGCTTTAAAATTGAATATCATTAATTTTGACATGGTCTGTAGAGCATGGACTTCTTTTGTAACCATTGAGATGACTCTGAGGGTCACATCATAGCATGTACAAACTGAACAGCATTTTAATTTGTCCTGAGTCCATTTCCAAATCTGAATTATTCTTTTTCCTTGAACAGGCCTTATTTTGCCATCTCAATAAAAATCAAAGGAATCCGAAACTGAGGACCATCTACAGCCTATCAGTATATCACAGTGTATTGACACATCTTACAAAGGAATCTTTGGAAGTATATACACAATCTAGTATTTCCTACCAATCTGAAGGGTTGCTTTTACAACCTTGATAATCCTTGATAAACATAATTTCCCTAGAATGCATGAAAAGAAATCTCTTTTATACCAATAGCTAGTATCTTCCATAGAAAGATATATATGCATTCTTATAAAGTAGTATCTTGTTTCACACTCATAAACTAATGTTTGTCTTCTAAATATATGATTAGTAGATATTATGCCAAGAATAAATGTACTGTGTGATGCTATAATAAGTGTAAACTTCAGTCCTTGCACAGTACTCTACCAGAATACCTTGTAGCAATCAATAATGTTTCACACTATCAATGAATAGCATAATGCAGTGAAAAGTGCATGCAAGTCTTTGCTTTACCAAATAAATTATCCTTCATAGCCAAATATGGTTTGTAGAAGAGGCAGGATCACAAAAAACACTGTGAACTATAAGTTCAGGATCATTTCTATAATATCTGCAGATATATTTATGTCAAATCAGGAATATAAGGTTCAAGCTGATCTGATATGTAAACAAATTGGAACAAATGCTGCATCAACAGCATTTTCTTCATCATCAATAAACCTGACATATAGCACACCAGAGTTACGCTACCTGAAAGGAGGTTGTGGAGAGGAGGGAGCTGGCCTCTTCTCCCAAGTGACAGGGGACAGAATGAGAGGGAATGGCCTCAAGCTCCACCAGGGGAGGTTTAAGCTGGACATGAGGAAAAAAATTTTCACAGAAAGGGTCATTGGGCACTGGAACAGGCTTCCCAGGGATGTGGTAGATTCATGTTCCTTGGAAGTGTTTAAGGGATGGATGGACAAAGTGCTAAGGAGCATGGCTTAGTATTTGATATGAATGGTTGGACTCGATGATCCAGTGGGTCTCTTCCAACCTGGTTATTCTATGATTCTAGGATGATTCTAATTGCAGGTAATGGAACAGATCATGAATGTAAATGCTTTTATACAGTGGCAACAGTAAACTTAAAGCACACTCAATGACATTTATACTCTCTATCCAAGGTAAATATAACTTCTCCCAAACTTTCCCTATCTACTAGTGGCAAGGTTTCTTTATAGCACAAGTTAACAAAATGCTTGTAGCTGTGCAGATACTTCAGATGAGAAACATCACTTGTCTCGGCTATTCATACTGTATCTAAATTACCATGCCTGCCTCTCTTAAGAAGTAGGAAAATACTCTTTGTTATAAGTCCTGTTCAATTTTTTCAGCTGTTTCCCACTGCTTCCAGAGGGAAATTATACTTATAACAGAGCAATAAGCTAGTGACAACAGTTTAAAAAAACTTAAAACAAGGGGGGGGGGGGGTAGAAAAGAAAAATCAAACCAAAACCAACAAGAAAAGCAGAAAACAAAGAAAACAAAAGCTGTTTCATAGAGGAAAGAAAGCTTCCATGCCCAGAAACTGTAGACCAAGCCACAAGCCACAAGCCGAGAACTTCTGTTTCATATACTTCTGCTAATATCTCAGGTCTACAAAGGAAAAAAGGCACCAGGAGTCTAAGCATCTGCCTACATTTTTGGCTGTCCTACCACAGTCCAAAGGAACACAGACAGCCAACACAAAGCAAAGGCAAACTGAACACCTCAGAATACAATGTATAAAACCAGAATCCCAGAATCCCAGTCAACAGCAGAGGAGACACTGAATCCGAAACTTCAGCAACAGACCCTTTCTGAAGAGGCAAAGGATGCATGTTTGAGGAAGGACAGTAAGTAATAGTCTGAACCCTGGATTCCCATGGTCTGGGTAAGTTTTATAGATGGCAAATGAATTCATATGCAGGTCTTCTTTCGAAGGAAAGATGGCATTCCTGTAAAGTCCAATCTTTAGGCAGATAGCCTTCCAGGTAAGATAGGCAAATTAATGTCTTTTCCATTAGCCTCAGCTGTAGGTATAAGATTTGTACTTAGTGTCATTTAGATCAGGGCTCAAACATGCAGGTATGAAATCATCTTTAATTGCCTAAGAGTCTGAGGTGTCATCTCTCAGATTAAGGCAAAAGCCGAGTGAAGGGAAGAAAGAGAGAATTTCAAAGGCATTAGACAAGAAAAGTGAACCCTGCCTCTCAATACACAGGTGTATTGATTTTCAGAATTACTGTAGGAGGACAAATAAAGACTTTGATGAAATTCACTGAAATTTCCATTAGAAATGGGCAGCCTGTATCATATTAAGTTGTAAGAGCATAAGATTGCAAAGATAATTAACTTTAAGCATCCACCTTGTTCAACTACCACTAAGTTCTCACCAGTTATTCTCAATACTATAGTGCTATTTGTAAACCACTGAAGAGAAAAAAAAACATATACAAACAATCTCTCTTAGTTATTATGATAAACTCATTTCAAGTGAAACAGAAAAAAATGGCGCGTGCACTGAAGGAAGAAAAAAGTTTGTAGCCTGCTATCACTGTTGCTGCTAAATCTTGTTGAATTGGAACAAAATTGTGCAAGTGACATCCAAAACTCAGGAGATAAAAGACACATAGAAAAGGGACAGTGCCAAATTACTGGATAACAACCTGCGGGTGAAAATCACAGAAATCCAACAAGAAACAAGAGGAACAACCTATCCTGCTTAGCTAAAAGTAAATACACTCAAATGCAACTCATTTAAAGGACAGGAAATAAATTACAAAAAAAAAAANAAAAAAAAAAAAAAGCACTGCTGAAGCACAAGTAACAACAAAAGTTTCCTATTCTTCATAATGCTACACTTTGGAATCAGTTCCACAATATCAACTTCACTTTTAGTACTTAATGTGATTTATTGTCTATGAGGCATCAATCAAGTTGTTAAGATCAGGCCTAGAGGCTGATTTCTTGCTCTTTTTCACTCAGTTCATCACTGGACCATGTTTAGATGTCCAATGCTGATTGAGAAAGTGAAAAATACTTGGTTTATATTTTTCAAAAAATTTCCTACAGCACAGCGCCCTACATGCTTTACTAGACTGTGATTTTATTTCAAATGGATTAAATAATTAAAATACTAGATAAAATCTTAAGGTTTCTTACTTAATTTTGCACTATAAAGTCAGGCAGAGAGTAAGCTATATTTTCCAGCCTGGGAATTATTGCAAGATTTCCAACTTCCTGTTGCCCTGAATTGATACAAGGAAGCAAAATATTGAAATCTTTTCCAAGTAGAATTTTGGTTTCCATTTGTCTTGATGAATCAATGTTTCAAAATAGATATCAAGAGGACTTAGAACACATTTGAAATGCAAAGATATATTTCTAAGCAAAAATTATTGTTTCAAAGTGAAAAGCTGAAAATATGTCTTTCAGATATGTTGAAACAGGTCTTTTGACATTTTTTATCCATTTTTTTTCATATAACAATTTATCAGACTTACTACAAGCACATGGTTAACAAAAGGCTTTACTTAAATGCCACTGTCACAAAGTGTTATTACGTCAAAGGTGGGCTTGTTTTAGGTAAAAGCCAAGTAGTCCTGTTTTCAGGTCAACAGATTGGCAGGAACAACAAAACCAGTTGCTACTTCTCTATCTACTTTCTCAATAACAGAATCCTGGAAACCCAAGCTACACACTGCTGCTGCAGAAGGCCAGGTAGGAAAACACTGGACAGTACTCTTCATTGGTAGAAAAGGCTTCACCACCTTAGCTATTGCTTGCGACAACAAGATGGTGAACTTGGTTGTCTGTAGTTCAACATCCTCTCTATAGCTCAAACTCTCTCACACGCTGGCCCTTCTCCCTCATTCACTGTTACTCTCCTTCCAGCAAAACAGTGGAGCAGAGCCAGAGCCCCAGTATTGGTGAAAAAAAACATCCGTTTGCCTAGGCCTCCAAGAACTCTCTATTCACATTCACTTTTCCTGTGTCTCCCCCGAGGCATTATGTGATAGATGGAACGTGGGCCTTTATTGAAATATGGGCAAATTTCCTTTGACTATAAAATACAATACAGATAAAATTTAAGCTACTAAAATAAGGAAAGCATTTTAGAAAAAACCTACCTAACCCACATAGGTTTCAGGAAAAACCTCTCTGGTAATTATAGATGAATTACTGAGGAAACTCAGCAGCATCTTTATCTTTATGGACCTGGCTCTCTAGGTAAGTCACCTCCCATTAACAATTCAGAAAGCTGCACTAATGTCTGAGACCTCAAAGGAGCCTAGATTTCTAGCCATTTTCTGTCCAAATTTAACTCATTCAGGTTGCTTTGAGTTGTTTGAAAAACCAAGGCAGTGGACAGTACTCCCTTCTTACATAGCATCTGAAAGTCTGAAACACTTGCCTCAAAAGCAGGAGCCCCTTCAACAAAAAGAGGATATAAAAAAATTTGGTGTTGAAGGGACTTCCTATTATGCAAAGATAATGCAAGTGAGAGTACTTATGATGCCATAACAGCATAAGAATAGTGTACTATTTATTAGGTACCACCCAGAAAACGAGAGGTCAACATCTTGTGTCACAGAGACACCTAAGTCTACACAGTAATTCCAGGCTCTGATTCCTGGCTTAATAGAGGAACATAGCTTGTGACATCCCTCTTTTTTTGGCATAACCTACCAAGTAAGTTAACTAGAATCTGAAATGTTTTGGTTCCCAGGCTACACACCAAACATGCCTCAGTCTGCACGTGGAGATCTTTGGCATTATGTGTTCAACCTTATTAGCAAAAATCAAGTACCAAGTAGTGTAAAAGCTAGGGTGTGGGCATAAAGATTCCAATATTGCGTGTATGCTGGGGCAAATGGCTGATGCCTTGGTGTACCTGCAGTATTAGCAGCAAGCACAGAACAGCCATTTGCCCCAGCATACACGCAATATTGGAATCTTTATGCCCACACTAGGGCTTGGATAACAAATTAGTTTTACATGGCTAGGAAGCTTTTATAGTCCCAGAATTGCTTGGGGCACATAACCTATGTTCTGGTCTGTTGCTAGATAGTTGAGTGGAGAAAGTGCATTCCCTGAGAAAATGGAAGAACTGATAAAGCAGTTACTCTGAATGTTTGCTTTTCTACTGAAAAGTATTATTTGTCTGGACATATTTATTGTACATTTAACTCCATTTTTGTTTGCACTTCACAGATACTGCCTACGAGCATAGATGCCCTGTATTAAAAAAACCTGACAATTTTGAAATGCAATTACTTGACATATATGATATCAACAGTGGTTTTGGAAATACATCCCGTTTCCATACTCAGCAGGCTGCTTCTACTTTCTTCCAAAAAGTGTCTAAGGCAACTGAAGCCTCATGAGGCTAATGGCTTTGGAGCAGCCATCAGCCATCAGCCATCTTGGAGGACAGTTGTCTGTGAATCACTGTGGTAGTCTCAAATACGTTGACAGGAAATCCCTTTGACAAATAGGCTGTTCATGTCACTATAAAACTAGGTTGTCAATTCCAGTATCATGACTGGTTTAAGCCACTCTTTAAAACTACTCTGCCATGATTGCTACAGGAACATGTGTCAGCTAAAACCTATTTAAACACTTCCTCGTGAAGGTCATTTACATGAGGCATCTTCATGCTACTTCAGAAGTTTTTAGCAGTTATAAAATTACTGTAAATGCAAAAAAATCTTCCTCCATGTCATGTCCATGCTATCTCTAAATAATCTGCCTAGCCTTAGTGCTCTGATCTTCCCCATTCCATTGTTCTGTTGTCCTCCTTAGTGTACCCTGTATGAAAGTAAATTATTAGCTTCTTAAAGCTCGGCATGTAACTACTGGTATTGAAATCACAGACAGAATGCACTGAAAAAAAAAATACATTCCTAAGAAAAATACTCTGCTGGGGACTAAACTGAGAACTTCCATCTATGGATGGAAAAATCTTAGGTGTTATATCATTCACTATAGTGTTGTCTAAGAGTCAGGGCTCCCTTTCTAATCCCCCCTCCTCCTCAGGAATGACAGCTCTCAGAGGATGTAGATTACTTCCTCTTCTACTTCCCAACACACATCTCCTGTCAGTTACACTTAGGGAACTGATTCTCTCTGAATAAGAGCTAAGGTTCCCCCACCTCCACATTGCTCACATTCAGGTAGCAGATCTCAGTGCTTACCATTACACTATACCAGAAGTGGACCTGGGTTCCAGTACTCCCCTGGTCCTCTGAATATTCTCAAAGAGCCTAACAATGACCTATGGTGACGTGATTTTACAGTGCATTATGCGTGACCTCTGAAATAAGTTTGCACAGTGTGAACAAAATCTGAAAAAGCATTAAAACAAAATATATTTTAATCTATGAAAATGGAAACCTGATTTTGGATGTGGAAAATTAACATGGTATTTTAACCAAAGATCATTAAAAACACACTCTTAACCATCAATGTCTTTAAGACATATGCATATAAGCCACAGCCAGCAGGTGATGTGCAAAGACACTTCCAGAAAACTCATCATGGGGTACAAAAACAGAGTAGTTACACCATCCTGATGTTGTGTTTGAAAGGAGCCAACTTCCTTATGAACTTCTGCTGTAATCTCTCCTGCCTTTCCTCAAAACATATTTCCCCAGCTAGTCTATGTAAATGCAGAAGAGGTCACAGGAGTGGTGAATTCAAGGACAGATAAGATACTAATCACATCACCTTATTGCCTCTTATTGGTACGCTTCAACTATGCCAGCCCTCAGCAAGCTGCCCTTAACACAAGCTGCAACCTCAAAACCTGAAACAATGCTCAGATTCAGGGAAGACAGTTCAGGACCATAATTTCTTTTCATTTTTGTGTTGGAACATTCCCCACAGAAATCACAAAATACATATAAGATTTTCTCTTTTCATTCATCCCTCACTGACATCAAGGAATGATGAAAACAGATACAAACCAACTAGTACCCATTGTTACTGTCCCTTATTTTGGGACAGCAAATTTTTGTCTACTTTTAAGTAAAGAAAATGCTACAGATGTACAAGTTATCTCTTCTATATCAGTTTAGAAGGGCTTTTCAAGTATTCTATCTATAAGATTTGGAAACTGACATTACAGAGAGCAACTGCAAATCAAATTACCTACTTTAGCTTTTGCAGGGGGTATTTTTGCATCTAACTTTTCACCTTTTTTCTAAAACAAATGACCTGCAGGTACTCCAGTAACCTAGACAGCATCCAGTACACAAAAGAAAGTAAAAAACAAAATTCATAAGTAGCATTTTTTAAATAACCTGCCCACAGAGATTTTTTTCCCCTGGTTGACAAACATGCTGGTATCTAAAGGTTTAAGTCTCTGATTATTTTTTCTTTGTTGTTTCCTATTTAATGTACTGTGGATGTTTGCGTTGTCTACATAAATGTCACAGGCTAATTAAGTATTATATTTAAATGTATTTCCTTTCCTCAGTCTTAATTGCAGAGGCTTTCAATTTCAAACCAAAGTCTCTTTTTGATGAAATCTTTAGAAAGTAAATAGAAGCTTCAGATTCAGCCTCTTATTAATATTCACTATGTTGCATACCTTCATTATGTACTTTTTCTTTTCTAAAATATATTACTTCATCTCTTTCCTTAGATTAATATTGCTTCCTGTTTCCATCCATTTTTGTAGTATACCTAATTGTTCTCTTCTTGTTTATATGTATGTGACTTCAGCTAGAGTACAGAGTTAATAAAGTGATGGCATTGTATCTTTCTATTTCTTCCATGCTATACCATTTCTCTTTGCTGATTACTGTAGAGATTTATAGTAAGCTGTGCAAACCAGCCTCCAATACTGTGCTTCCAGCTCCACAGTCACTTAATAAATCAGGCTTAATTGTATCAATGTGACATCTGGCACCTCAGCTGTTTCCAAATTGACTAAGTCTCGTATGTTACAAAAAGATTATATTTCATTCTTTGGAGTTTAGAACCAGATACCTAAAGTCATCTCTTTTGTGGTCTTTAACTAGTTGATACCTTATTGACCTCCTTTGTTTTTTCCTACAAAATAGCTTATTCAGGATGATGGTACTGTAATAAATGTAATAATCTGCGAGGTAAAGCCAATATTTCTGTAGGCATTCCCATGTATTAAGAAAGTGTACCTACCTGGAGAATATAGAATAATTCAGGTGCAGCATTAATCAACCATTTGATGACTGTAGCTTTTCATTATGAACAGGCAAAGCAAGATTTTTAAACATTTTCATTTTACCTTTCATTCCTCCATGTTTCAGAAGTATCCTCACTTATCAGCCAAGCAATCAAGGTCACCTACTTCACCTTCTCAGCTGTGCACAAAGATTAACAGGGGTTAAGTGTTTTAGTTTAGGGTTGTTTTCTCTTTTTTTGGCTCTTTTATTTAACTTTGTGTTCTGAGATACCATTAACTTTCCAGGATACTCCGTTGCAAGCAGCACCTGTTCCTCCCTTAGCTGAATTCTAATTTTCCTTATCTCGTGTGACTGATGTCTTTGGCAGATGTCTTTGTCTGACCTGAATACTCTTTAGCACCTGTCAGCCTTCTCCCACTTCTGCTTTATATAATCTCCCTAAATAATTGTCAGTTCTCTGTGTTAGCACTTTAGCCCTGCTAGGCAAATAGGAAGTATCAGTTTCTAGAGGCTTTTTTTTTCCTTCAAAACTTTCTATGGCTCTGGTAGACTTATATCCCTTGCTTTTACATCAGTTCTCCCACCACAGTTCTGAGATTTTTAATACACCCCTTGTGCTGCATGTGTTGGTAAACTGGCATACATTTCATGAAACTGTTGCTTAGTGGTGCACCATTTTCCTGGTAATTTAGTTTTGATTTGTAAAATAATTGTTTACCTTTCCACTTCAAAATCCATAGGTAGAAATTCAGACTCTGGCAATAAGAGTCTCCCAGCTCTTGACAGAGCTTTATTGACTTTTCAGGAAATAATCCATCTTGATACCTGTTGCACTTATGCAGACTAATAACTGAATTTCTCACTGCCACCTCCATCTCTGAGAGTTACAAAAATAACAATTTTACCACCTATAGGGTCTAGTCTGAATCCCTGAGACCACCAAAATTTTTCATGGAAAACAAATTACAGTAAACAAGCAGGCAAAATATGCCAATTATCTTTCAGAATTCTTTCTTTTAGGAAGTCCCAATTTATTTTGACTGATATGGATTGCACATTTTAATTTTTTTGCATATTTAAATGATTTTGTATTCTTTGAGAACATCACAGAAAAGGAACTGAATTTTAAGTGGTAGCGGCACAGTTCTCCATTTACATCCTTTTTTCATATTATTTTCCCTTGTGGCAGTTTCCCTCAAGCTAGAGCAAGGCAACTAATCGTTCCAGGAACAAAACTATGGATTAAAAGATTTCCAAGTTCAATACAGAAGTCCTAATGAAAGTGTCTGTTTTCAGAGTCATATCTAGCAGTGAAACAGTTCTTAGGTAGTAGTCGGTCCTAGAAGAAAGCCAAGGGCTGACTTTGGAATATAAAGTGAACATTTTGCAAGTGCTCTGACATTGAAAGTTCAGAGTTGTCTTCAGTTTATCCAGTTACAAGCCCTAGCTAAAGGCTTGCTACTCAGGATCACATCTCACAACCTCTCATGTGTATTCACTGTGACTGATTGAGAATATCTTTAAGCAAGCAGTAAAATGAGCAAGAAAAGTTCTTCTGAACCCAAAGACACCATTAAAATAGCCTAAATTGACTTCTTACTCCCACAGGTGAGGCTGACATTTTAAACTGTAATTTGGAAAAATAAGGGAAGAGATACCATTGACAGGAAAAGGAATGAGGTAAGCAGAAGAAGAAAGGAAAGAATGAAGTGAAGCTAGGATGAACAGGCTGTGAAAGGCAAAATGAACAGACTTCCCCTTTACCAGTAATCTTTTGACATACAAATCACTGGTCTGTTTCTCCTGTAGAGATAATCCTGAATTTTTAATTCCTCTGTAAAGGCCATATAAGGACTGAATAAAAGCATCTCTCAGGCAAATTGTGAGTTCTTTTCTCTATATGTCATCTTTTTAAATTTTCGGTTTCTGATTCATTTTATTTTCTGTCAGGTGCAAATAGAAACAGACCAGATCTTAGCTGTTATAAACATCATAGGCTGCAGATAGCTTCATCAGTACAACCTGGTTGAAAGAAACTACACTTAGATATTCCACAGATGTTGTTCATCTATTCTTGCACTATTTATTGATATTGCAGCAGGAATAAATTTGCCTTTGTGCATGTTCTGAGAAGCTTAATCCATCACTTCACAATTATGTCCTGAAGTTGCAAAGAACTAAAGACCCTCTGCGGTCCATGAGAACCAACGAGTACTAGCATTTTTAACTATCAGAACTGGGCAACACCTTTGCCTAACTCAGAGTTATTATTTCCAGCAGTTCACCTGATGAAGTATAAGCAAGCAAGTTTGGACTCTTCTACACAGTGGCAAATTTAGAAGTAGTATAATTGCAGATTATTTCCTACAAGTAAAAAGACACCACTAAAACATGAATTCGTGCTTTTGATTTTCAGAAATGACCTAATGAATGGAGACAGTGAAGCTAATGTGCCCCAATTATGTCAGGAAGGAGAGGACGGAGGAAGAAGAAATGAAA
The DNA here is from genome assembly GCA_013389865.1 of Piaya cayana. Taxonomy (NCBI): domain Eukaryota; kingdom Metazoa; phylum Chordata; class Aves; order Cuculiformes; family Coccyzidae; genus Piaya; species Piaya cayana. The sequence goes on along the minus strand of WAAB01007772.1, from coordinate 21,448 downwards.
AAAACCAAAGAAAGAACTTGGATTATAAATGTTCTGATTTCACCCTTCTGAACCCCCTATTTTAATTTACAGTGAACCAGTTAGCAACTGAAAATAGACTGCAATATTCTATCAACTAAGCTAAAGGGTTTTAAAGGTGCACAGAAGGAGTATACTTGAAAGGCAGTGTGGAAGAACACCACACCAACTGTTTCTGAAGGCACCATCCCTGGAGCAGGTTAAAAACACAGTTGTGGTATCATCCTCTTCCAATCTACAGGATGCATTTATTTGGGGAAGAGCCTGCTATACAATGCCAGATGTCACTCAGCATGGAACGTAGCTTCAAAGGAGCCATGTCTTCTCACTGCACTCTCCCAAACTGTGCTCATGAAACACACACCTTTATCTCCACACAGACTTTTCACAAAATGTATCTGACTCCTTTCCATTCTTCTGCATGCTCCTCTCCTGCTTCATGGCTTTAAAGACAAATTCTAGAGTGAGTGTAGCTAGAGACATGTTCTTCAACAGAGACAAAATGGGGACCTCTTGACAGATAGACAATGTTACACAGATTGTGTTGGACTTCCTTGCCATGTCTTTGTCTGACTCTTTTCTACAGTCTCCTCCCTGAGCTTCCTCTCTTAACCTTCATTCCCTCGCCATTGCCCTTAGAATGCTCAGTTCCTTTCATTTTGCCTCACTGAGATGAAACAAACCCTTTCTCTACTTTTTTTTTTGCATTCCATTCCTCTATCAACACCTGACTAAGCCCTTCCCTAGAAAATATAAAAAATGAACAGATTTGTCACCTTCCCATTGTCTGTTAAGGCCTGTGCCTTTGCTCCTGGCTTCTTCTGCTTAGATCACAAACTTAGCAGAGCAGGAATCATTTACTGATCAATATGAATGTAGTATCTGAAACAATGGTCTCCCTGCTGAAGAATTGGGGTAAATTTTTCTCTCTCTCCTTTTCCAAGAAGTAATGGAACAAGGAACTTTAAATGAAGCATTAGAAAACAATTTCTAGCAGTAGGATAAACTTGTCTTGCATTCAGGCTCTACTGTAACAAAAGATTCCAAAGCATGGACTCATGCCCACAAAGACACAGTCATTGTGCCTTGTCACCCCATGGGAATACAAGTGGAGCAAAGCCTGTGAAATTTTCCTGCTTCTTGTGTACACTGTACTGAATAATGCACAGACAGGCTCTGAGGCAGGAGATCTCATTTTTCACTATTAAAAAAGAACCTGACAATTTGAAGAAGTGGTCTGAAATCAATACAATGCAATTCAGTAAGGACAAGTGAAAGTGCTACATTTATGTAGAAGTAATAAACTGTACAAATAGAAGGTGGAAAATGAGTCAGTAGGAAACAGTTTGTGGTCTGTGGGGGATCACAAGCTGAACAGAAATAAACAATCACCTCCCAACAAAAACTACTGCACATATTGTATAGGAAGCATCATGTGTAAGATTTGTCTGTAGATAATCCAGAATTAGCAGACAGCTAACATATTGTATGCACCTTTAGGCACCCTGCTTTGAGAAATGTGAACTTCTTGCAGCAGTCCAGGGAGACCAACAAGGTAGTTTAGAGGACGGGAAAACAGTGATCTTCAAGTAAAGTTTGAACAAAATCAGGGCTGCTCAGTCTGGAGAATGAAACACTTAAGAGGAAATGTCATAACAGACTACAACAGTATCCTGCTGAGGAATCGGAATCAATTGCTCTCCATGTCCACAGGGTTTAGAACAAGAAATAACGGAATGTGGAAACTTTAGATTAGGCAATAGAAAAACTTTCTAACTTGAGAAGAGGAAAGCATTGAAACAGATTGCCTGAAAAGACTATAAAATCCATATCATTGGATTTTTTAAGAATAGGTTCCAAACATGTTTTATCAGATTCTATAACAGTTGTAATAATAACACTTTATGCTTCTCTTGTGTGTTTTATAATAAAGAACCCCAGGGTGCAGCTCCCCTCTAAGTAAAACATGCAGACAGGGAAAATTTGCGCTTCACTTTTTCAAGCAATGAGAACAATGTCTCTAACTAGTTGAATCTGCCACTTACTGAGCTGTAGGCAAGCTTAAGAAAAAGATTGTGCTAATAATTTGGTGTCCCAAGCCCAGGCTCCTGTCAAGCCATAAAGACTCCGTTCAGTGTGACTCACTTGATCTACCTACAGATGTCTAGAAAGTAAACATCTATTACTGAGAGCACTGAAAGTGCTCTCCCTTTGTAGTCAATGTTTAGGCAATTAATTACCTGACATGCAAAGGTATGAAAAAAATATAAACTGCATTTTATTTTTTCCTGGGCTGGGAGTGGATGATCTGCCATTTAGGAATCTCAACTTTCTGATTGCTCACTTTACAACCCAAGATTCAAAATAAAGTACTCGGAAGTGACATTTTTGCATATAAAAAAGTATGATTGTAATTTGTCCATCCTCTGTAGCTGGCTGAAGCAGCAGGCCCTTTCAAGGATTCTCCTGGAGGCCTCACAGCTACTATGGAGTAAATCAGGTATTTAGGCACAGAAGCAGAAAACATTTCCCTCTACACTGATAGTAAGACATTAAGATGATGGGTCAATTGTAAGAAGATGAACTGTCTGACAAAGGACTTAGGGTAGACAAAGATGGTCACAGGAATATGATTTGTTCAGCTCTCATGTGACTCTATAATTTGTCTCACTGTCCATTCAGCATGTAAGAAGTAGAAAGCATGTCTTCAGATGTGCTAGAATAAAAGTCAATTCTAGTAACAGCTTTAGTATTGCCTTTCCCCAAGAAATCAATCTCCTTTCACACTAGATTTCTTTATCAAAAATGAAATCATTATCCTGGTCTGTTCCCCAGACCTTCTTCCTTCAAAAACATATTCTCTGACTTCAAACTGCCTCTTTACTCCTTTTGCCCTCATTCCTAGCATGACGTCTCACCTTGAACTGTGTAAAAGTGTCTTAGAGAAACCCAAATAACCCTGAGAAAAGCTGGCTTCTTTTGGTGGCAGAATTACTCTTTTCCTTGGGGTGGCAACACAACAATTCAGGAGCTTTATTAGCTGAGCATACTACCAGAGGTGCACAGGCTGAGGACAGAGACCTCTACCCCCAACCTCCCACAGCATGGGTGAGAAAGGTCAGTGCACAGACACAGGATGGATGGCTGCCAGATCTGCTCTGAGCACCAGTCACAGCAGCAGACCAGAGACGTTAGCAAGAATTAGCAGTGTTTAATACAGGCTCCAGGGACGTGCCGAGCTGTCGTGCTTGGCTTCTAAATACCTCCTACCTTATTCTGTGTAATAGCAAGTGGAGTCCGTTAGAGTAGGTAACCATCTGGTCAGTGCCCAGCTACCTAACAGTCAAGGCTGTAGTGCTAATTTGAAGATGATATTGCTTTACAAATTATGAAATTTGGTGAAAAGAGGTATCTACCTTTTATTTTGGCCTGGACTGGTGTTCGGAAATGCAGAGGGAGAAGCTTCCACTTCATTCTTATACCCTCGGGCCCTTGAGGATGTGTGGATGTAAGAGTAGGAAATGTCTGAAATAGGGTTCTGCTGACAGTAACTCTTCTTCCAAAAACACCAGTCAAATCAAAATACTCTCTTGGCTTTGGTTTAGTCCTGTAGTTGGAAAATTGCCATTACTGGTCCCTTTGGCCACTTTCTGTCATCTCCTCTGAAAAAATCCATCTATCTTCGCCACTCTGAGGACTAGTTTGGCAGCTGTCAAATTCCAGATTATACTACTGGCATCTGCATCTGTAACCAGCCCTTTCTCTAGCCTCTGCCCTGGCTTTGTTCCCAGCCACACAACGCCCAGGCTGGTGCAGAGCAAGCCTGCTGCTGGACTTCCCTTGCATCCTGGGGCTGCTTCCCTTTGAGTCAACTTTGATAAGAGAAAATATTTTTCACAGTGGTTGCTACATTTGCAAACAAACCTAATGGGCTGCATCTTCCTGTGATCAGCAGGACCAGGAAAGTGGTCATGCCCCTGTACTTAGCATTGGTAAGGCCACACCTCAAATTGTGTTTTCAGTGTTGGGCCCCTCATTGCAAGAAGGACATTGAGGTGCTGGAGCACATCCAGAGAAGGGTAACAAAGCTGATGAAACGGCTGGAGAACAAACCTTATGAGAGGCAGCTGAGGCAACTGATGTTGTTTAGCCTGGAGAAAAAGCAGCTGAGAGGTGAACTTAACAGTTTCTACAACTCCCTGATAGGAGGCTGTAGTGAGGCAGGTATCGGTCTCTTCTCCCAGGTAACAAGGGGTAGGACAAGAAGAAACGACCTCAAGTTGTGCCAGGGGAGGTTTAGATTAGGTATTAAAAAAAATTTTTTCACGGAAAGGGTTATCAAGAAATGAAACAGGCTGCCCAGGGAAGAGGTTGAGTCACCATCCTTGGAGAGATTTAAAAGATGGATNAAACCTTATGAGAGGCAGCTGAGGCAACTGATGTTGTTTAGCCTGGAGAAAAAGCAGCTGAGAGGTGAACTTAACAGTTTCTACAACTCCCTGATAGGAGGCTGTAGTGAGGCAGGTATCGGTCTCTTCTCCCAGGTAACAAGGGGTAGGACAAGAAGAAACGACCTCAAGTTGTGCCAGGGGAGGTTTAGATTAGGTATTAAAAAAAAATTTTTCACGGAAACGGTTATCAAGAAATGAAACAGGCTGCCCAGGGAAGAGGTTGAGTCACCATCCTTGGAGAGATTTAAAAGATGGATAGGCAAGGAGCTCAGGGCTGTGGTTTAGTAGTGGAAAGATATGGTTAGACTCAATGTTCTCAAAGGTTTTTTCTGACCAAACAATTGTATGATCTGTGATCATGCATTTAAGGCAAGTACAGGCCTAATACTCATCTAAATGGCTGGGAGATGTATAAATCATTTGTACTTGTGCTGCTGATCATTTTCTTCAGAAACAAAGCAGATTTTTTATACCTGACTTGTTCTCTAGTCAGTTTCCACAGAAGATTCCTGGTATACAGTCACACAACTGAAAGGAATAAGATTAAGATTCTGGCAAATTATTTCCCATCAGCAGGCATATAGCAGCTAACAGTCTATGTCAGTAGCCTAAGTCTGGATGAATCAAAGTAACATACTAACCTAAACCACTATTACATGAATGCAGACCAAAATCCAATCTCCTATTTTTTTAAACCACTAGAAAACTCTTTAAATCTAGATTTTGTACTTGAAATGAGGAATAAAAACTAACAAACTGACAGAACATAAATTAATATGAGACTTGGTAGTCAAAGATCACAAAAGATCAGGAAATCCTGCAAATAATTAAATTCCATGTCATATATACAGCCTCTAGAATTACAAAAATACTTCCTCAAAGCAGGTGCCAGATGCTTCCTTAGTCACAAAGCTAAGTCCTATCTGAAACAATTTTAAATTCATTAGACTGAGTACATTTTTATAGACAAAGTATAACTCCCAAAACTTGTATGGGGAAATACTGTTGAGCTTTCAGCCGGTGGAATAGGCAGTATGGACTCTATGTGTGTTTCATCTGTGTGTAACATTCAACATGTAAACATAGGGAAACATGCCTGAACTACTTCATGGTGCCAAGTGCATGCAAAGCCTCCCCCAAAAATCTCCCTTTGCCTACAGATTTCCTCTGCACAGGGGAGAATCATTACAGATGCAAGGTTGGCAGAGGCTGCTACCTGGCCCCCTGTGCCAGTTCCCAGCTTTACCATCCAGATCCTCTACCAGAATGCAACATAATAGTCAATAAAAGGAAAATGGGAAAGTGGAGGGATAATGACATACCAAAGCAACCATTTTTCTATCCTCTGCCCCTGTGAAATTTTGCTATACTGTAAATAAAGCATTACTTCCCATCATATTTAATTTCCTAGTGAGGAATTGCAGTCACCTATTCAAGACCCCTTGCTGACCACACATTGGTCAGACAATGTGAAGGTTTATTCTGTCAGTGTTATGATCATGTAGATCAAGCACATAAATTCTCAGGGGCAGGAAAGAAATTGTGCCAGTGACCAGGCACAGTCTGATAAGCTGTTCATCAAATTGAGGATAAACACCATTTGTGTTGTCTGATCCCTTCTGGGATATTCAAACTAGACTCATCTATGCTTTGGTATCCTGGTAACATTGGTCTCAGCTAATAACCACAGGATTCCAAATGAATGAAAACTTACAGAGCCGACAGATAAAAGGAGGGGTTTTCTTACTTATGAAACTAGAATATACTTAGGGAAGTATTGTTAGTTTGGTCTCATTCTAGAAACTGAAAAGGTGGCACAGTTAATCAGCTATGTGACAGTTCTTCCATTAACAGGAAATCTCCACACAGAATATTGTTGCAGAGACTCCACAATTCACTCTCCTGCATGCCAGTGTGCGTAGTAATAAATAGATTGTTAAAGGAACATGGCTGCATTTTTGTCAAATTGTGCTTCACCTAATGTCTTCTTGAGAGATTTAGCTTCAGGCTACTCTAGCTGAATATCTGGCATAAGAAACATCACAGATCGACCCTCTCTTAGGCCTTCACCAAGTAAAATAAGTTCAGGTGAATCCTCTAGCCCTGGTTGCAACTAAGAATTTTTTTTTTTTTTTTTTTAGATTAAGTGCTGCAATGTTTATATAGCTATGCAGTCAAACTGAAGTTGACAGCATTATATCAATTTAAATGGGTGGACTTTGCTCATATGAGTTAAAAGGAATAGGATCTCATGAGTTATTAAAGGTGCCACAATCCATCATGTCTTTTAGAAACTGATCAAAATCCACCTTAATACTAATTAAGACCTTCATTCAGCTCTTCCAACTGGCTAGACACTACAGATTCCACTTCTCTGATGGCTAGGTGACTTCTAGCCTGAATTTACTCATGGACAATCACTAGACATTAATTTCTGTTTAGTTGTAGAAACTGTGGTCTTACTTTGTGTTTATCCCTGGTACAGAATAGACATAAGCCACATTTTAGTCCCCTTTCCAAAAATAACTCGGTCTTTACCAAAGTCATTTTAGTAGCCTTTATTCTGTACCTGAGTTTTTTAGTGTCTTCCTTGAATATAAATGACCAGAATTGTATACAATTTTCCAGACAAAGTGCCAGTAATATCATTTCACATCTGTATAGATGTACCTCACGACATACCTCAGGAACATTTGACCTTTTTCATGGATAAATTATATTGGCAGATGTTGGTCAATCTGTGATCATTTGATTCAATCAAGCTTTCTTTCCCTCAGCAATTTCCAAAATATTATTTCTCCAGCTTATAAAATAAATTATTGTTATTAGTTCCCAAACACAGTGGATGAATTCTAAAAATGGTCACTTCATTACACTATCTCTGTTTGTCAAACCAAAATATTGAGCTCGCTCATGGTAAGAGCTTTCAAGAAAGCCATGCATGGATTGGACTTCCAAGCCATAGCTGGACCGGTCTACTGCTCTGTATCAGGAACTTTACTCGGTTCTTTTAATCACATAATCTCAATATTGAAAAGCCCTTTTTTCTTACATGTGTGGATAATACTTCATGAAACACACATAGATTTAACAATTAATTTTTTTAAGTAATTTTGTCTTTTATCTTCAAGCAAAGATATAAAGCTTCTTCTGTATGGGGAAATTGAAACTGGATTTTACCCAAACAGTTGGTAGTGGTGGATACAGAAATCAGAGCCGTAATCCCTGCCCCTAGGAACACAGTAACAGGTTAACATTGACTTCAAGGAGACTAGGTTTTCATAACCATATGATTAGTAAAACAGAAGGGAATTTTAAAATCAGGTTCTAGTTTGATTTTCTTAGCCTGGATTTCTTCTGTATGTGTAATGATGCTGTTGTGTTTTAGTTTGGTTTTTATTCAGTTTCTACTCAAGCATCACTTTTAGATTCCTAGAACTGATGAAATAAGTTTATGCTTGGCTGAAAATCCCACCAATGAATAGACAGAGAGGAAAGGGTCCCTTATGCATGTTTCTACTTTGAATTACTTTAGGGCTACTTGGGCCTAAATTACATTGCTACTATTCCTTTAACAGGCTATTTTTCTCATTTTCAATAAATACTGTTTTGTCATGCTCCACTATAGCATTCATCAACTACAGTGCAATCACAATATGCAATTAACGTCTCTGAAGTCCCAAACCAGGGCATTTATGTCAGTACAAGGTTGAAGTATTTACTGTAATTGTATAATAGAGAAGCTTACCCTGCTACCCAAAGTGAATTAAACTCCCATGTACTCTAATTCTATGAACAGACAATGTTTTCTTCACATAGTACAACAAATTGCTAACATTCTTGCAGTGTCTCAGGGAATGCGAACTTTGAAATGGAAACTGTCAGGTCAGAGACACCACTCAACAATTCTTTATTTGAGAGATTTATCTGAGTAAAAGGTGCTGAGACACCGAGTAATAGGGATTTAATCTTGCTGAAAGGGTTTATTCTGATGATTTTGCTGCACAGGTGTTACTCCACTATTGGAACACTGCATAAAATCCACTCACTTTCTAACTTATATAATTCTTGAGGGTTTTTCCTGGTATTTTATATGCTAGATTACACCTGTCAACACCATAATCTAAACTAAGTGATGGAGTTTTTATCCCATATCACAGAGAATTCTTGTTGGACTGTTTATTCAGATTTGCTTTTCCTTCGTATAGGTAGCAGGAAAACAAGGACTGGATCCCATCACAGAACAGATGCAGGCTGTGGTGGACAACCACCATGTTCAGAATTAGCAAAGATTGCCAAACATTTAAAAAGTAATAACTACACTTGCCAGGTCATTTCAATCTTCTCCCTTGGCTCCTTTTGGCAGGGATCACAGAGACCACAGTAAGTCTGATGGACAGCAAGGCAGGGTGGGCCTCTTCAGAGAGATCAGCAGGGGCAATATTCAAAGATAAAAGTTTCAGCCACAGAGAACAGTGCAGTAAGCAGCAGAGTTCAAGAAAAGGGTCATTATTAATCAAATTATAGATCAGATCCAATAACTGCGTATTTCCTTGAGCTTGCATTCAACAGCCCTTTTGTAAGATATTCACAGAGCACAATCAATACCTCTCTAGAGGTAAGTGTCATAAATTATGTCTCAACATATACACCACGGGAGTTTTACTGTGTGTTGTATACAGTAATTGCATTTTATAGATGACTGTGGAAGGCTTCAGCTTTCATTGATTTTTATCATAAAGTAAAAGGTAGGAAGAAGAAAAGAACAGCACTTTATATGAAGAAGCCAGTTAGCTGAAGCTGCAAAAGAAAATGAAAATTCAGCATAGTCCATGTGATCAATCCATGTTTCATGCAGAAATGAACGCAGATATTTGAGCCTCTCCATTCAGAGTAGCAAAAATCTTGAAATGTGCCACAGAAATCCCTGCTCATCTAAAGAGCAGTTGATGGTGCTGTCCATCAGCAGAGTTTAAGAGTACAGAAAGTCTTTCTAATTACAGCACTTTTGACACTTCTTATACCACAAATGCTACCTGAACCATTTATGAAATAAGGTAACTGAAAGTTGTGTTTTCATTCTCACACATAACATGACCACATTCATATTCAAAGTGAGTTGAGGGATATAATTTAAGATCATCATCATCATGTCTAACAGTTGTAACTTTCAAAGGTGTATTTTTAAAACATTCCTTTCTGATTTCCTTCTTTTTTTTTCATGTCCTTCACAGCAAGCAATTCAGAAGAGATGTTAATGCAGCATAACAACTCTTTACCCTTTTTCAAGGCCAATTTTGCAATATGAGCAAAATGATTGGAAATGTAGTCCTGAAAAAGCTTAAACCATCTGTCAGGGATACGGTTAAGAAGATGCACACTGTTTCACAGCCAAAGATATGGATAAATTATGCCTGACTAGAAATGTCCAAGGCATGTGGGTTACCATTCAAGCTTATTAGGATGAATTACAATTATTTTATTGTTCATTACCCTAGTAAGATAATCTTTTCACATTATAGTATGCAAGAAGCCATGCAGAGTAGAAAGCAAGCAAACGGTAAACACTGGTAATAATGGTTTTTAAAGCCCCATATCCTGATATATCAAAAAGCTATATATACATATGCACTCAAATGCCTATTTATTTGCCTGTGTTGACATACCATTGTATACACTTTTGTGCTCTATATATGTTATACACTTCATATTACTGCTCATGTTTAATCACATACCAGACAGCTCTTACATATTTTACTCCTGAAATGCATTTTACTTCAAAAACTTAAAGAGTCAGTTCTTGTGGTAGCTATGATTAAGTTACCTGGCTTAAACTATCAGACATACAAATATTCTAAATGTTACATTGTTATTTTAATACTGTCAGTGTTTTTATGAGCAGCTACGAACCCAACATTTTTAAACAAGGATATTTCCCTAAGTATTTTATAAACACTGCCAGTCTATAGCTCTTTAATATTGTGTGAAGCTTTTATAGGAAATATGAAATTAATTACTAGTTGAGGGAAGATCTCTGGGCAATACACAAAATCAAGATAAATCAAATTTTCCCACCTAAATTACTATGGCATGATTTTTAACACATCTCCCCCCACCTCAGACATTGTAAATGCTAAAGGGCATGTGACAATTTATGTTTATTATATATGTCGAAGATATGAGAATTATTCGATAAGTAGTAGTCATTTCATGTGCAGAAGACATAACTAGTACTTAGCTCTCTGAGATTTTCTTTGTTATTTCCTTCCACAATTACTCAAAATTCTTACAAGTCCTAAAAGTCATCCTTTACTTGCTCAGAAACCAACACTAATTTCACCTGGGGAATTAAATGATCTGTTAACCAAACCTGTCCAACTGAATATAACAGAATCCTAAATAACTTCCACATTTATGTGTATTTTTTTCTGATTAGTCTCTTATGGGTCAAAATAATATGTTTTATTTTCTCACACTATTTTCACACTATCCAGGAATGGAAGCTACCTACATACCCTAGATAGCCCATTGAGAAGACGAAAGCAAACCAAAAGAAAGAAATTATCTGAAATGCTGATGCAATTAAAGATTCAAATCTCCCCCTTTCTTTCACCTTCTCCCTAAAAACTTTAGCATGTTTGGAATCAGGCTTTCTTGGGAATAGAAGCAGAGGATAGAGAGGCATAGAATGATTCTTCAGGGTGATGGCAGCAAAAATCGTGTTAAGAAGAGTTCCTGTTGTAAATCAACGTTGTATAGAATACAGGCACACTTACAATATCCACAGTGGATCCTTAGTGCCCACTCGAGGCAGCAAAGAGGCCAAACATTTTGTACAGACATAATCAAGTGAAAGCATACAAAGATCACCTATCCAAAAATAGATGTTATGCATCCAAATTTCTCCACAAAACTACCTTGATATCCACATATCCTGAATGCTCTTTATTATATTTTCACTGGATAATAAAAATAATATAAAATCCATTAATATAGCAAGAAAGAAAGAAAGAAACCAAACAGCAGCTGGCACATTTGGTGCTGTTCAGGTGTCAACACAGCAGTCTGCACCAAACAAGATTGTTCTGTGTTTGTTTGGCCGATTTTATTAAGCAGAAAATAAATTGCAAGCAGGAATAGCAGCTTTATCAGTGGGGATAACAGGAGATTTCATTAGGCTTTCTGCAGAAAGTCATCTAAGCTGCTTTCTACTCAGTACTCTATATTTTTGTCTCTACATTTTTATACTGGCAAAGTAAAGATGCAATTTTGCATGTTCACTTTTAGTTGCTGAATATCTGACAGTACCTCTAGTCAGGCACGTCTAATTTACAGAAGATTGGGCCAACTGATACATTGTACTAAATTTGAACTGGTGACCTAGAACATCAATGGAAAATCAAAGGACTTTACAGTAATGTAGTAGCTAGGCCATGGGTTTGTTTCAGACATTGCAAAAAGAAAAAGGAAAAATACAGTGCAATTTCATGACTTTATTTATTTAGGCAAATTTGTCTATACCTGAAAGTTTATCCTGTTATATCTTTAAGCTCCATCCTCCACTGTAGTCATGAGCTGGCTGAACTATCATTTATCACAAAGGGTTAAAATTGTCATAGCCTTGGTTGACTGTTCAGGGAAACAGAGTAAAGGGAAGTCCTGATACAGCCATAGGTCCTTGTCTGTCTCTGTATGGATTTCTCTGTTGTGAAGAGAGACAGAAGATTTCATCCAAGTAAATGGAAAGGGGAATTAAGAGACACAATCTTTCTCCAGCCGTACTAGAAGCGTATGAGGAATAATCTGAGCAGTAAAACATTGTGAAGTATCTTATCCTCTACAAAGAAATTCAATAGGGAAGGAATATAAGGACAAAGATGGAAACCTTACTGACAACATCCTAACACCTGTGCCAACACACACTCCACCATCTTGATCCCAGGCTCAGATTGTCCTTTGGTTAGATCTTGGAGTAGGGCAAGTACAGTTGTCCAGTGTATTTTCCACCATTCTGAGGCAGACTGTAAAACCACAATCTAGAAAACATACGGTTCTTTTCCTTCAGCCATCACAGAAGTCTGAGTAGTATATTGTGTCTGTAAAATGACTAGATATCACCATTACTGTGAAACTTCAGTTCTACTCTCCACTAACTGCTATTTGTGGTAGACGTTTTGGGTTATTTCAGTCTGGGTTTAAAGGCAACCAAATGAACAACTGAACAACTGAAAACATCCAGTGAAAGAATAATTGTTAGAGGATGGGGGGAAAAACGCATTTTGATTTAGATTTTCATATAGCTGCCAGTATTTAAATGTTGACTGGTTTATGATCTCATGTTTTGAAGTTCAAAATAAATCCTGAATGCAATGCAAATGAGCTCATTATCTCACCTCTGATCTCTATGTATTTAATTTCTTCATGACCTGTTCTACTTTTCCCCTGCCTTAAAAGCAAGAAATAATTCAGAAACAGAGGAATATTTTTACATTTGCTTTATCTCTCTTACCCAGAGCTGATTACTAATCACAATGATACTTAAATGAATACTGGGTAGACACAGAGGACTGAGTAGTCAGTGCACCTCAAAGCAGCAAGGTATTATGTGGCACAGAAAAATAACGTAACCCTTTGGTAAGTTTTGAGGTTTTAATAAAGATAAACATGTGTAGTATTTAAATAGTATTTTCTTAGTTCATCTGACAAAATGACAAATGATAAGAAGTTAATGAAAATAACCTTTTAGTTTAATCTATATAGCAAGTTATTTTGTAAAATGCTGGTTGTAGACACTGAATGATGAACTTCAAAAGTCTGCATCAATGTGAATGGATCAGTCTACTGCTTCTCATTAAACTCTGGTCATAGTAGGCATGTTTGTCTCCTTACTGTGTGGGGATTTGCAAATGGAACTTCATTACTCAAAGCACTTATGTGCCATTTTGTTCAATAAATGAAGTGTGCCGAAGATGAAAGAAGCTGACCATGAAACATCAAAAATATTGAAGTAGCAACCATGTTGCAAACAACTAAATGCGGGGATCTTGAATTACACATACTTAGAAACTGTCAAAAGAAAAAAAAGCTTTAATTTCCAGAACAGATTTGTAAAAGCTTGCAGTCATAAGTCTGCAGTCAGTGCAAATCTTTTCTGTTCCTTCTTTTTCCATTGTATAATACAGAGGTTGAAGAGAATGCCGAGTGCTCACATACTGAGTGGGTAGATTAAATAAAGACCTACAATACTTTCTGGAAGCTGCAGTTTAATCAGATATTAGCTGCTATTCACTGAAATATAAGGGCTGCAATTTAGCCCACTCAGTTGCATTGTCCATCTCCCCAATTTTCAACTGTTGTGGATATTCTTGGAGCCCAATAAGCAGGCATGGCTAAGTGCTGTTCCGAGAGCCATTGGAAAAAAGGATTTTTTTATATATATAAATACATGGGAAAAAACGAAAAAATATAGTATATGCATATTCATAGGCATTGATCATGGTCAGTTGCAGCAAGAAGGATTCCTAAACAAAACTGAAATCACTCATAACTTGACATTCAGCTGCTACCTAGCGGAACACGAGCACCCATGGAGAAAAGGGATCTCATCCGTGATTCACAAAGCCCTTTCAGGATGATCAAGAACTAACCTACAGGTAAGTGAGGTCAGATATTACCCTTGGATTAAAGATGTTATCCTTGAATTAAGCAGAAGGAGACTTGCAGAATCCTAGATTTCCCCAAACTACACCAGCTAGCACAGTTCACTGGCCATGGAAGTATGTTGTATCCTCTTTCGCATGTTCTTACTACTGGGGCTGGGGGCGTCTGATTCATAACATATTTCAGTCAGCAGAACTGATGGTTACAATTGAAAGAGTCCCGTCTCCTGCCCACTTTTTTTTTCCAGAACCAACATTGGCTTCATATAACTCAAGGGCTGTATAAGGAGCTAGGCCATTAGAAAACTTTATTTTTAATATGGTTGGTTGGGGGTTTTTTTGTTCCTGTATTTGTTGTAGCTTTGCACTACTTCAGCAGAACTGTATAATTCTATCTAGTCTAAAGTACTAGCAAATACATTTTATAATATCTACTTTATGGATGATAAATAACAAAACACATCATTTAGAGACTTAAACTTATAATGCTGGTAAATTGACATTCTGCCTTTCAAACAATAGACTAAAGCAAGAAACTGATGTCAGTAAAGACCATTTTGCTAAAAAGTAGTCTAATACTGGAGATAAATTGAATGCCTTTGGAAATGTATCAGCTGGCCTTTTTTATATTCAGTGTTAGATATAACTTGGCCCTCTGCACCTTAATTTACCTATAAGTCTCATCTCTGAAATGCCAGTTAAAGTGATATTTTATGACATAAGGGATATATTTCAGGGATCTCTCTGTGGTTCTTCACATCCCAGAAACAACCACACCATCTGGCACAATAACCTCTGCACATTTAGTACACAACTTTGCAGCAGCTGAGCAGAACAGTATGGGAAAGGTTGCCTGACAGTTTCTCCAAGCAGAGCTCAAAATAAGAACATTAGTTTCTCACATTCAAGAACACATCGTTGAAATGAGTAACTGGAAGTGAAGCAACAGGAGAAACTCAAGCCACACGACAGTATCACAGCTACAATATATGAAAATACATTTGCTTTTTAATTAGACTTTTACCATCAATTTAAATTGTGGATATGTGATCCAAAATAGTCACAGCATGCCTATGTGAATTGGCTAATGAGATGTCCACTGACTGCTGAGCACTTCAATTAATCAAATAGCTGCATACATTCAAGGTAGCTAAATACTCTTCTCTCTGGTAAAATGTTAAAACCCAACATTCTCACTATAGACTAAAATCTTAGTTAATGTTGAGATAGCCTTCAAACAAAAAATGACATTCATTTAGTGATTTAAACATCTGCTTAAATATTTTTATTACTCTCCTACATCTTATAAGTAATATACCAAGAATTTAACTTACAAAATACATTACTTCTAAGTCAAAGAATGGAAGATTAGAACTGTAATTAAGACACCTAGGAGAGAAGTTGGTTTAAATCCCAACTCTGTCATTATTTTCTGTTTAATTTTGGTCATGACATTTAGCTTTCTAGCCTCATTTTTCACATCTAGTTAATAGAAATTATTGATGTTGCAGGACAAAAAAAAAAAACAACATGGTGCAAATTTCCCTTTCAGGAAATTTAAGGTGATGATATCAAGTCCCTCAATTCCTAGAGCAAGTTAGCAGCCATGGATCCATGGTGCTATAAACTGATGAGGTAAAAGACATTCAACATTTTAAAAATGCATAATGACAGGGTACTATAAAGATGCAATTTCTCAATGTTCTTTCACATACAGAGAAACAGTTCAAGGAACTTTCTAGCCTATTTATCCTAAAGAGAAGGACTACTATTTTTTATTTTATCTTGTGTTTTTTTTCAGATACTTCTGTTTGCTTATTGAATCCAAGTCTGGTCTCATGTCATGGTTTAAACAAAACCAGAACACCTCACTCTGTAAGCTGTCAGCAGCAAAGCGACCATCTCTTCGCATATCTTCTCTTTTCAGTCCCACTGAGGTGCCGTGCAAGTTTCTAGAAACAAATGCAAATTAGTGGCACTACCATTACCATAGTAACAGTGACCACTGCAAATTCTAGTCATAAAAATAGTAAAGGGACAGGCAAAAATATGTTTATTCATGAAAGATACCATTAGCTACTCTCTCTATTCACCCACAGTTTGCATCACAGAATTTCAGCATTTCTCCAACATGCTGCTAGTCTTATGCTGTGGATCATTTTCTGGACCATTCTATAATGGAAGTCTTCTAGACACCTCTCAGACAAATGAAAAACTTATAGCTTATGGATCTTGGTTTTCCAGCATTTGAGGCTCCTAGTCCCTGTTTTCAACATTATTTGTGGTTGAGAAAATGATCTGCTGCAGCACACTCAAGCTAAAAGCCATCACCTTATAAAAAACCTAAGATAATACTGCTTACATCACATTCAATACTGATCAGTAACTATGACCTGATGAGAAATTGTGATGGGATTATCCCATTCAGTAGCTAAGTCACCATCTAGTCAGTCACTCATTCTTCTTCTAGAAGGATGGAAGATAGAAGCAGAAGGGCAAAAGCAAGAAAAAGCACAGGAGTCACAACAAGGACAGCCTGTTAATAGGGGAAAAAAAAAAAAAAAAGGCAATGCAAAGCAAAAGCTCACCACCTCCTGCTAGCTCACCACCTCCTTTGCATCAATGTTCAGCCACTCTCTGAGCAACAATTACTTTAGAAAAACTACCATCCTGTTTTATTGCTGACAATGATTTTATATGGAATATTCCTTTGGTCAGATAGGGCCACTATTCCAGCTGTGTCTCCTCCCAAGCTTTTTCCCACCTCCAGCTGACTCACAGAGGCACAGAGTGAAAAACATAGATAGCACCATTCAGCAACAGCTTAACTGCTTTCATCACAAATCTAAAATATAGCATCATACAGGATGCTTTGAAGAAAATTAACTCCATCTCAACCAGATTCAGTCCAGAAATGAAAAATTCCCATGGTTTTGGAGTGCAAATCTGTTGTTCTTCTAGTGTACCATATTGTGTTAAATAGCAGTATTATGTTATTTTTTAAAATTCTTCTCTGCTGTTCTCCATAACCCTACAAAAGCCACATCCTATTTTTAGTCATATTAAGTCATCTTCTTTATATTTCTCATCATAATTTCCAAGTATGGAACAGGAATATTTGCTGAATATTTGATTAATACAAGAGGACTTTCAAAGAAATGGCATTTCTTTAGACACAGTCATGCAAAAGTGCCTTTGTTTCTACGGAGAAACAAACTTCTATTACCTCAGCACATTCCTAGGAAGGAAATTCAAAATTTCTAAGAGAAAATTTATTCCAGGTTAAGGACTGGACATCCTCTAGGTCCCAGTTCTTTAAAAAATTGGAACTACAATAATAAGGAGAGCTGATGAAAATCTTGCTATTCTCCTGTGTCAGTTCCTCAGTGAGCATGAAGCAGTTTTGTTCAGTCAACCTAATCAAGTCACTAAGCTTCAGCTGGAAAACTGGCCTTATCTGATTTTGCCTGTTGCAATAGCAAGGTGGCCATGAAATATAGAATCAGTAGTTCTTCTGGTGTGAGGTCACATCCAAGAAAAACCTCCCCTGTTTTTCATCTTGCCTTAAAGCCTAGAGAAAATCATCAAGTAACAAAAACTTTCCTCCTACATAAGTAATGGCAAAATTAAGGGCCATAAGAAATGTTCACAAGAATCTTTCAGAATGAGGATGATCTTGAGCTAAATTTAAGTAGATACACATAGGTCTGTATATGCCTGCCAAATGTCTAATGTTTTATTGTAGCTGATGGAGATTTAGCCTGTAGAATCAATGAAGACTCAGGAAATCCTTCCCAAAATGAAATAGATGCCTACAATGATTTGCTTTTGTCTCGTTGCTTTAGCCAAAACTGTAGGAGACAAACCCCTGATATTTCCTATCCCATGCAGATACTTTCTGTTGTTAGAATATTTTAGGTTCCCTGAATAAGAAGTTTTTCCTAGTGCCTCTTGTCTCTGCCTCCAGACGACACCAACCATAAGGTAGAGCCACTATAGTGGATGGGCCACTCTGCAACAATGTGGGTGGGCAAGGGCAATGGACCCCATAAGGATGGTCAGAAGAGTGGCAAGTCAAAGGGCAGACAAAACAGGTTTAAGAATACAACTTGCAGTTCAGCTTAAGTTTATGAGGTAGGCTGTTCTTATAGTTTGTCTGGTTAATCTGTTTCCTACCAGTTTGTTTCCTTTGACCTGTTAATATTATTTAAGTCTTATACTGTAGTGCTGCTTCTGAACTTGTTCATTTTTCCTTTTAAGCTCCTCACTCTGGTAGAAAAAGCTATTGGCTTAATCTTCTTTGAAGACAGATTTGCTTGTTGTCACAGCTGATTTAGAGATTCCCATGACATTCCATTCCCTTCTTGTTTCCAGAATTGCAGATGAGCAAAGCTTTCCCTTTGGAGACACTGACAGGTTGAGCTAATTCACAGTTCCCCATAATTGACCATTTCTTAAAGACTAATGAAGTAGTTCACACCTAACCAGACTTGTAAAAAATGAGCAAGAGTAAAGCAAATCAGAAGTATGTATATTTCAAACCTCATTAACGTGTTTTCAACAGCAATTCTTTCTTAAGCTTGAAAAACGTCTCACTCTCCTCTATGTTAATACAATTTGTAAACCTAAACAATTGGATCAAGCTAATCCTATTTTTAACATGCTTTAGCACATGGTTAATACACTTTCTGTGGACTAAAAGCTAAAAATTATGAAAAAGTCATTTTGCTAAACAGAATAAAAACTTTGAACCATATCTACCTGTACTCCTTTTCTCAGCAGTGCAACATAAGAAATATGTTTCTTATGCTCTTGAAATATATGGACACATAAAAAAATCAGTTGTGTTCAGTGATTGCTCTATGTTGCTTTTCTACCATTTCCCATATGCAAGGGACAAAAGCCTTAGGGAATAGAACAGTACAAGACTGAGAAAGATGGAGTAAAAAAAATAGACTGGAAATGGTTAAACAGTAGTAGAAAATACATAGAGGTGAAATAGGGCAACTAGGAAAAAAAGAGCAAAAGTAAACCTTGAAGAAAGAAACAGAAGCAAAAAAAATTAAATTAAATGAGGAGAAAAACTCTTAGAAAAGAGTTGTAGAGGAAGAAAATTATGTTGGAGAAGAAGGAAATAAGATAGATTAACCTAACAAAATACAAAATCCTGGTCAAAATCCATAGAAAAAATAGTCAAATTCCAAATGAAAATAAGTGAAACAAAAGGGAAAAAAAAACCAGAGAGATATACAAAGCCATAACAGTAACATATTGATGTCTTACTGATTTCTAATCTGTAAAAGCCACATGCTAGCCATCATGGTTAGTTTATTTCACAGAAACAGCATACACCACTCCATGTTATGCCATTGAATTTGGTAGCACTTCTGCATGTGCAAGTACATATAGGTATTTAAAAAACTAATATTTCAGTCTCCCTCTGTATTTGATGGGCCATATTCATCTGGAAGTGCCATTTCTGGTGAAGTGATTGTTTGAATCTTGTCTTACTCAGGACAAAACAAAAACCTGAAAACACACCACCTGTGATCCAACTTGCATTGCTGTGACACCCGTCACTCCATCCCAGAGTCTTATTATCTTCAGGAAGTCTACTTGGTGACACGCTCATCTCAATTACATGGAAAACAGCTCATCCATCTGTATTTATCCAACAAAGTTAGGTAGACAGTCACAACATGCTACTTCATCTGCGTATAAATTCTGAACTTCCTCCAACTAGCTTGCTGGCAGACATTTTAAAATACAGACACCAAGAGTCTATTTTGCTCAGCAGCAGTTTAGGTACTCACTACTATGTTTAGATTATATATTTCTCCTTTCTCTTCCATTGAGAAAAAAAGACTTTATGTTAGTAGATGGAGAGGGAGACTTCTCTCATATTTCTAGATTTTACATAAAGAAAGCACACTAACTAGGCATATATTGCCTTTAAGTTCATCATTTTAATTTAAAATGATGTCAGTGACAGTGACTTTGGGGCAATCACAGGACATGTGTTAATGTTAAACACAGCACTATAATTTCCCTGGTAGAAGTATTTTTCTTCTGTATCTGTCACAAGAGCAAGTTCTGAAGAGGAAACTTATCAGTCATGGGGAGCTTAGAGTATAATACCCAAAATTAGACACCATCTCTTTTTGTGTCAACAGTACTGCAGGTAGTTAAAGTACAAGTTCTCTCCCTCTGATCTGCTGGTGACTTAGACTATGACCTAGAAGAAGGTGTTCATGAGTAAGCAGCCTTCTTTATGGGAATTAAATCTCCAGGAAAATGTTTCAGACATCATCTCCTCAGGAAAGACAAGGATCAGCAGAAATGCCGCAGTTGTTGAACATGCTTGATATAATATCAGCACGGAGTCATCTAAAATAAGTTTTAAAGCATTCCAAATTAAAAGGCAAATACTTTTGTTACCCAATGCATACTGAGTCACTTAATGCCCCATGATTTATTTATGAGGATTTTCACCATAGTAAGGAAAAAACTTGGTTCAAAAATAAATGAAAATCAGCATGACATTAATATGACCAGAGAGAACCTCTTGCTTTTGCCTTTGGGATATGATCAAAGGACTCACTTCTGTAGGTACAGTTCTGAAAAATAATGATGTCTGACAGTTAGCATATGGCCCAATCCTTAGTTGTTGCATTTGCCACACCACCAGTGCACAGCATGCCTGAAGACAACACAGTCTTCTGTGGTAACTCCTCAAAATGATGAACTTCCAGAAACACAAAGAAAGGCATCTGGTTTATCCTCATAGCTTAGTTAAAGGAAATGAATGGGATAAAGACCAGGATAATAGGTAATCCCTAAACTAAAGAATGGCTTTTGTGAACCTTGTGAACCTTGTGAAGATGGACAGGGAAGTCAAGGCAACATGCAAGTCCCAAAAGTACAGGAGATTTGAAGTGCTTTAAAACAATCCCTTCCCTGCTGAGTTGCATTGCTTATCCCAAAGACACAGCTGAAATGTAACAGTGTTCACCTGAAGACCATACATAGACTGCAGTGAATGCACACCAGGATGCAGCTTATATTCTCACAATTAGTCTGGGGGATCTACCCAAACTGGGATCTACCCAAAGCTGATAAAAGTTCCCCCAAGCCCATGTGCCCTTTTTTCTAGGAAGGTCAAGGCACAAGAATGAAGAGGAAAAGGAAGAATAAATGTGGTGCAAGACAAATCAGGAAAAGGCGAGATCATGTACACAAATTCAGAAACAGAGAAGTCATTCTTAGGTTCCACAGATTCGATACAGCCTATACAAGCCCTGCTCCCCTCAAGCAGTCAAC
>WAAB01007767.1:41811-56972 GCA_013389865.1 Piaya cayana | reverse complement strand
TGTGATTCTGTGATCAGAATATTTTGGTTACTTAAAGCAGATCAGATCTCTTAGAGACCATATGCTGGTTTTGTTGAAGAAAATGGGTCCATTACCTTTGGAATGTTAACTGCAGCAGTTTTGGGTCTACAAAAAATTAAAGCCAGCATTTCTGATCTTTTCTTTTGGAGTTTTCCATCTTAGTTTTGCATTGCATTGCGTTGCATTGCATTGCATTGTTACTTTTTTGGTTGGGCTGTTTATGTAGCTTGCGGTGGACAGTTCTGGAAGTTACTGCAGGCAAGGCAGATGTTTAAATGTTGACAAATTTGAAAGAAACTGTTTATCCAGAGATGCATTAAATTAAATACAATTTACCTTACATTCATTGCATTTAAAACACAGGTTGTGTTAGTTTTCAATATGTATAGAAAAATTGATGCAGCTCACTAAAATACAGGCCTTAAAAAAAACAAGACAGCGCTATGCAACTTTTTTCCCTTCCAAAGCACTTCAGGAGTGTATTGTGGTTCTCTTCTGTCTGAATACAACTTTTGTTCTCTTCATTTAATGCTTATGTGGCTTGCAGTTAGAGACTAAAGTAAAAATAGCCACATACAGGTTATCAGATATTGCTCCCATTACAATACCACTTTATTGTTTTATACGTAAAAATATGGAAGGAGACTCTATGTGTCAGGAAAAAAGGGTCATACTCTATAAAGCTGTGGGCAGTGGGAGACTCCCATCAGCAATGCACTAAGATTTGTATAAGGAAGGTGGACTTTGCAGAAACAACCTCTCTGATACTTTCCAGAGAGGCAGAATTGCATGCTCCTGCGTGAAAGATGTTGAATAACCAGGTGGAAAAAGATTAATGCAGATGACCAACACAGACTGGAGGAAAGATAAACTGTACTTTGGCGTCCTTCTGTTGGATGAATTGTTTGTAGGAAAATTAGATGCAGACTCTTGGGTAAGAGTTGTCAAATAGTATCATAGCTGGCAGTGCTTCAGAGCTTCCCTTGTTCCTTTAGCTTCAAGCTATAAGAACTCCAAATTTAACCGTATTTTTATAGGTTTGTAATATTCCTGTGTGTATCTTTCCCTTGGGAGAAGAGAAATGGTATGGAAGAGGTCTGCTGTTCTTTGCTTCACACCCTTCCTGGAGAACCACTCTGCTATTTTGGGTCTGACTATGCCACTTGCACTTGGTGCTAGGAAAGCCCTCAGGGAAGACAACCTACTCCTGTTTCCTTTTTTATTTTTTTTTCCAATGAGATAAAACATTTCTATTGAAACGTTTCTCTCAAAGGGTAATGTAGAAAAAAATTGTATTTTTCCATCTCTGACTGTCTTTATTTCTGTACAGACTTCACTTGAGGTTTAACTATAAATACAAAGTCACTGAAAATCTTCTCCAGGATAGTGTGCCAATTAGTTTGTGGTGTCAAACTTGGTATTTGAGTACGTCTGTTATGGGTGATGTGCTGCACAGCCTAGAGTCAGATAGGAACATGAATGAACAGATACACAGCCCAATTCTAGTTTGTGTCTATACGAAGCATAATCTCAGCGACACGAATATTAAAGATGTCCCCAGGAAAGGGAAACAACATGCAAGTCACGCTTTGACAGTATCGCTGTGAGAAGTGGATACCAATTTAGCAGCACACTGTACCCTGCTTAGGATTACTTCCAGTTAATTGCAGTAGAGGAAATGACATGAAACCTCAGTGAAGCTGTAAGGAAGAAATTTGGTGATGGGATCTGACATCTCAGTGCACAGTCCTCGACAAACCAAGGGCTTGTTTTGCTTCTGCTTAATTTGTGGAGTGAGATGCTCAGGCAGGGCCTTAGTGCCTGGACACAGCTGGGGCCAGAGCTGTGGATCAGGCTGCTGGGGAGAACGGGTGGGCAGGCGGGTGTTGCTGGCTGTGGCCCGTGACAAGCCAAGGCCAAGTCTGACAGAGAGGCTAGCTAGAGCTAGACGTTGCTTCTGACCTTGCTCTCTCTGTTCTTCCCCACCCTGCTACCAGCACTGACTCTCCCAGCATTCACAGGAGAACAATGCAGAGCAATGACCTTCCATGCTCAGGCTGATAGAATAGCCATTTCTTTCCCAACTGCGGTAGTAGGGACCCTCCCTGCTCTTCTTGGGTGGTGGAGAGATGCAGATTTATCTGGGAGGTTACTTTGGGAGCAGAGGTGGGATTCAACCTTCTCATGCTACCACTGCCAGCAAAGAGGCACCACTGCATTTTGTTCTGCCTGACCCTTGGTCCTAGTGCTCTGCATACCCACCCGCCCCATCCATTCCACCCCAGCCTGCCCAGTTCAAGAAGAGGTGGCAAGGCAGATTTGTCCTGCCAACTTCCCTCCACACAGCAAAGAGCACTACGAGAAGTAGGGAAGTTAATGTTGAGAACCAAAAATTTCTGTCATGATAGTGCTGGCATCCCTGAGAAACTTCAGGCTAGTGGAGGCTCAGGAAAGCCCTCAGGAGCCAAGGATGCTCCAGCCATTCACAGCCAGGCTCTTCTGGGACTATGTGGTGGGTGGCAGGACTGGGTCGCTGGCCCTCCAGCCACATCAGCCCAGGGCACAGCTCTGCTGCTGGGCCAGCCACTACCCTCCCTGTCTGCACTGCGGTGCACTGCCTCCCACCACCTTCTGTGAGACCACTGGGTCACCAAAAATGAAGTCTTTTGATTTATTGCCTAAAATGTGCCTCTTTTCAGACGCCTGTTTTTGAAATGTTTGGTGTTGATGGCCATAGTGAGTCTGGGTGTTACAGTGAAACAATTACGGGAAAAACCCTACCTTGTCTTTAACAGAGTAACTCCAGAGCACATGTAGATTCTTCACATTCTTAATGCTTTTACCATATGAAAATATAATATGCTCTGTGCAATTGATTCCAGTATTTCATTTGTTTTTCATCATCTTCTATCTCTGGAACATCCCTCTCCCTCTTAACAACATATTTTCCTAGATTTCATGGCAAAGGACAAGATCAACTTTGTGTTGCCATAATCCCTTTTGAAGCAGAAAATTGTTTCCAGGTTATTGAATGTGGGATGGAAAAAACATCATATTTATGAATTGGTAAAACAGAAGACTTCCAATTGAGTTTAGCTCCAGGAAGGGTTTGTGATGATTATCTGGGGAAGAAAATGTTTTCATTATTAAGTGTCAAAAATGCTGCATTAAAGTTTTTTTGGATATATTTATCCCAGGTTTTTAGTACTTGTTTTTGTTCCAAAGATTACTGCAGCCTGAACCAGATTCTTATTTTAAAACTTATAATAGTGGAAATTCTGTATTGTATTTCTTGGTTTGAAATGAATGAGGCCAGATTCACTAGTCTTCTCATCACTATTCAAAATATCTTTCAACATGGAGACAAAAAAGGTAGGCATGATGTATTAAATTGTAGTAAGAACACATCTGCTAGCTGGGGACTGGCTGAGCAGTCTTCTATTCCCTCCCTATGTCTGTTAGCATCTCGTTACTTGTTTTGCTGCCCTGTATGCTCAACGTCTGGATGTCATGGAGACTTTCCTGGCTATGGTATTTGGATGCTATTCCAGCAAACCTCTATTTCATTCCCCAAGTGTGAGTTAAATAATTAGCCTGAATAATCTGACTGGCTATGAGCTGGGCTGGTTACTCCCTTTGTATCATGTCAGTTTGCATTTGCCTGGTATTGGTGCCTGTATTTGAGTTTTATGGCCCTTTTTTATTTACATTACTGTTTTGGCCACCAAATAGCTACTGGAGATGTGGGGTGGCTGGAGTTTGACTGTTCCCATGTGCCAAGGATGCCACAGCAGCGATGGATGCCCCCCTGCAGCAAGCTAAGTGTAGGGCTGCATGTGTCTGTCCCATCTTATTTCATTAGTCATCACTGCTGGTCTTAGTCACTTGCTTTTGTGAGAAGTTTTGTTCTCAGTCATCTTCCAAAATCATAGCTCACTATTCACATTTGCTTTTCTGTGCCTCCCCTGTCACTTAACTGCTGGCAGATAGGGACACATTTTCTGAAGGTTCTGTCTGAAGTCCCAAACTGATGTGTGTCTGGGTAGTGGTGTTTTATTGACATACCGGCATGTGAAAGTAAACAACTGTGAGAGCAAAAGGCTGTTTTGTAGCCCACTGAGCAAGTCGCCTGGTACCTGACTAATAAATGTGTTTATGTGAACAGATAAACACTAAAATATTAGCCTTCCTATCCAAAAAAAGTCCTTGTAATTGTTTAGTGACTTTTTGTACCTATGGAAAACACTGACTGTATCTATTACAGATCTGATTAATCTCTTCTGCTTTTTACAAAATTCTCAGGATGTGTGTATGAAAGCAAATCTGTTTTATGATAGTTGCTGTACAGTCTGCATTTGGTATCCTGTACCTGTGTGTTGCACTGCTGTGCTTTCCAAAGCAGACAGTTTTGATGTCAGGTGAAAAGGATTTGGGCTGGGAAATAGCTTGGGCAGATTAAATGCTTTGCAGACAAAAATCCTGGGTTTGGGAAAAGTGAAAATAGTAACAAGAAGTGTAAAATCTAAGATATAGGCAAAATTATTGGCCCAGTGTAGGTAAAAGTGAAAATCTATGCAGTGCTGAAAAATAAAAGATTTTTTCACTAGTTCCAAAAGGTATTAAATGACTGTGTTAGGTGCCTGACTCGTGAGATCCCTAGAAGTTTATTATGTTGGTGGTTGGTTGTTTTGTTCTTTTTTAACCAAGCAGATGTCTTTTTTATTGTCTGTTACCATGCAAAAGCTGTCCAAACCAAGAAGTGGTAAGCTGCTGCAACAAGGTATATGTAAACTGGTACCTGTGAGCCTTTTTCACAAATTCTGTAGTGTCTTTCCAGTCCTGTGGTAATCATTCACCTAGAAAAAACAAGTCTGAAAGCAAATATATCTGGCTTTAACAAACGGTTCTCTTGTCTTACAGAGAGAGGATACAAGCCATGGAGAAACAGATTGCCAGTTTAACTGGTCTTGTTCAGTCTGCGCTTTTTAAAGGGCCAAATACAAGTAATAGCAAAGATGCTTCTAGGTAAAAAAAGAATTCATTAAATCTGTTTCTCTTTAATGATTTTAGTAACCAATCAGCAAAAATAATATTTGAAATGTAACAGTAAAAAAAATCCGGAATGCTCAATCATTTTTAAATATTTTTATCATCCCCATGAGAATGAGGCAGAGAGGATGAATATGCCAAATAATGGAGATTAACTGCATTACTCTTCTTTGTGTTAAAAAGAATTAATGTAGCTACATCTCTGTGCTTTCTACTGCTTGTACTCCATTCCTTGCCTACCTTGTATTGAAAGCTGATTTAAAAAAAAAAAACAACAAACAACTGACAACTTTCTGGTGATTTAAATTAAAAATATACATGCTAGACAAGGCCATTTCATTGCTGATTATAAACTTCATTATCCTTATACTGATAGTAATTTAAAATCATGATTTTTCTTTTTATTACTAGTGAGAAGACTATGTTGAAAACTGTGTCCAGCAAGAGCAGCACTGACACTGCCGGTAAGATAATGAACTTTTAATTTACAAAATATTCAAGTGTATGAATAGCTCTAACATTACCTACCACCACAGGAATACACTTAAATTCCAGACTTCCAAATTTACTGAAATTCCTACAGGTCTACTGTCAGAACTGAAATTTAAGTTCAGAATATGGGAGTCGATCACTTCTTTGTTAAGAGAAGAATTTCTGACAGGTCAAAGTGGCCTTTGGAATGAATTTCACACCTGAACTTAGAATCATAGAATCATAGAATAGTTAGGGTTGGAAGGGACCTTAAGGATCATCTAGTTCAAACCCCCCTGCTATGGGCAGGGACACCTCTCACTAGACCAGGCTGCTCAAGGCCCCATCCAACCTGGCCTTGAATACCTCCAGGGACGGGACATCCACAACATCCCTGGGCAACCTGTGCCAGTGCCTCACCACTCTCATGGTGAAGAAATTCTTCCTCACATCTAGTCTAAGTCTGCCCCACTCCAGTTTATACCTGTTCCCCCTTGTCCTATCACCACAAGCCTTTATGAATAGTCCTTCTCCAGCTTTCCTGTAGGCCACTTTCAGGTTCTAGAAGGTCACTATAAGATCTTCTGGGAGCCTTCTCCAGGCTGAACAAGCTCAACTCTCTCAGCCTGTCCTTGTATGGGAGGTGCTCCAGCCCTTTGATCGTCTTTGTAGTCCTCCTCTGGACCCATTCCAACAGCTCTATATCCTTCTTACATTGAGGATTCCAGATCTGGACACAGTACTCCAGATGAGGTCTTACAAGAGAGGAATAGAAGGGCAGAATCACCTCCCTCAACCTGCTGGCCATGCTTCTTTTGATGCAGCCCAGAATACGGTTGGCCTTCTGGGCTGCAGGCACACATTGCTGGCTCATATGGCTTAAATGAGATTTAAACTTAATGATTTAAATGACAGAGAGAGTCTCTGCATATAGTGAATTTTGTAGTGACTCATCCTATCTATAGTATGTATCTACCTCTAACCCTAGTTGTATCCAAATTGCTGTAGAAGGCCAAATATATCAGTCCTATTCTGCTCACCTGAACTTTTCCCTAAGGTTCTTTTGTCAGGAGGATGCTATAGATGCAAAGACATTGAGGAATTAGCAGTCAACAGGATAGCGATTTCCCTAATTAAGCCTTATAGATCTGTTGCTGATTATTAGCATGTGCCTAAACTGTGCTGAGCAAGAATCAATTGTGAAGCCAGTAAGAGATGGTCTTATTTTAATTTCCCACTTTGAAAGCTGTTATAATGTTGAAAAGTTGGAGATAAGGCTGTTGTGAAAGAAGATCTCCATGTGATTGGAGCTCTTTGTGTATGAGCTGCTGTTGGAGATGTCTGCAGGGCATGTGTATGTTTGCATGCCTCCCCTTCACCCTTTGTTATGCACTGAATGCAAATAAAGGCAGTAACCTACTTCCTGGTAATGCTGTTCCCACAGGGAGGTCTGTGCTCCAGCAGGTAGTAAACCATACACATTTATTAGCTAACCTATAATGCTCTTAACTAGCCCTTTTGTTGGAGCTGTTAGTTCACGTTCAGGATTCCTGTTTATCTGGAGTTGCCTAACCTGCAGAAATCAAACCAGACCTGGAAACTATCAAGCATATACAAGAACGATTTAACTAAAGCCCTGGTGCTGGAGCATTGCTCCCAAGCCACTCTGGGGTTGTCTTCCAATTCTTCCCTTCCTGCTGACCCCTGAATGGGGAGAGCAATACTTCAGGCTGTAAGGAATAAGTTGCTATTTATCAATTTCAGACAACTTACTGAAAAGTCCATCATTTTTCAAAAGAGCTGGAAAATGCTTTTCTTTATTTCAATGTCATTATATACTGAGAACTTACAGTATTTCCCATGCACTGGCCTCATGTCACACAAAGCACCTATGAAACCATCAAAATCTGCACACACATTTCCTGTTCTCTTCTTGGTATTGTGTTGCTCTTCGGCCTTTTGGCTTTCCTTGTGTTTGTACTAATTCAGATAAGTACTTTGTGGAGGCCACTGAGTTGAAAATCCTGACCTAAGTGGGCCCTGCTTTCAGTAGGAGTTTGGACCAGATGGCCTCCAGAGGTCTTCTTCAACCTAATCAGTTATTTGTGAGTGCCCAAGTTAACAAGCTGTCAATGAAATGAGAAATGAGATAATATTCGTTGGGAAAACAGCACTACACGAAGTAAAGATGAGGATTCCTCAGTGCAGAAGTGATGTGCAGCCCACAAGAACAGCATGATTCACCTGACCAGAAGCTGTTTCCTGCAATTGTTGTATCCAAGTGCTCCTCACTACCTTGTTGTCTGACTGAATCCATGTCCCTGAAATGGCAAAATTACATGTAACAGTTGCATGTGTAAGCATGGGCCAGGAGGGCACGTATAATTCATGTACTGACAGGATCACTGACTTTGTCACATAGCCATGCCCATGTCATAGAATCAGAGAATTGTTGAGTCACAGAATCATAGAATCGTTGAGTCATAGAATCATAGAATGGTTTAAGTTGGAAGGTATCTTAAAGATCATCTAATTCAAACACCCCTGCCATGGGCAGGGATACTTCCCATTAAATCAGGCTGCTCAAGGCCCCATCCAACATGATCCTGAACCCTTCCAGGGATGGAGTATCTACAGCTTCCCTGGGCAACCTGTTCCAGTGCCTCACCACGCTCGTGCAAAATGTCCTCTTTATGTCTCATCTGAATCTACCCCTCTCCAATTTATAGCCATTCCCTCTACTATCACTACATGCCTTTGTAAAAAGTCCCTTTCCAGCTTTCTTGTACACCTCCTTTAGGTAGTGGAAGGTTGCTATAAAGTCTCCTCAGAGCCTTCCCTTCTCCAGGCTGAACAACCCTAATTCAGCCTATCCTCGTATGGAATGTACTCCAGCCTTCTAATCATCCTTGTAGCCCTCCTCTGGACCTGTTCCTACAGTTCTATATCCTTTTTATGTTGAGGATTCCAGAACTGGACACGATACTCCAGGTGAGGTCTCACCAGAGAGGAAAGAGGGACAGAATCACCTCCCTGACCTTCTGGCCGCACTTCTTTTGATGCAGCCCAGGATGTGGTTGGCCTTCTGGGCTGCACACGCACATTGCTGGCTCATGTTGAGCTTCTCATCAATCAGCACCCTCAAGTGCTCCCATCCTTCCAGTATGGCAACTGCACCACTCAGCTTGGTGTCATCTGCAGACTTGCTGAGTGTGCACTCAATCTCCTGTCTATGTCGTTGATGAAGATATTAAACAGTACTGGTCCCAGTATAGACCCCTGAGGAACACCACTAGTCATGGATCTTCATCTGGATATCAAGCCATTGACCACTACTCCCTGAATATGACCATCCAACCAATTTCTTATCCACTGAACAATCCACACATCAAATCCATTTCCGTCCAATTTAGAGAGAAGAATATTGTGAGGGACCATGTCAGAGACTTTACAGAGGTCCAGATAGATCACATCCATTGGTTCTCTCATGTCCACTGCTGCAGTTACCCCATCATAGGAAGCCACTAAGGTGGTCATACAGGAATTGCCCCTGGTGAAGCTGTGCTGGCTGCCACTAATCACCTTCCTGTCCTGCCTGTGCTTTAGCATAGCTTCTACGAGGATCTGTTCCATGGCACAGAAGTGAGGCTGACAGGTTGGTAGTTCCCAGGGTCGTTTTTAACTACCCTTTTAAAAAATGGGGACAATGTTAGCCTTTTTCCCATCACCAGGGA
This sequence comes from Piaya cayana, assembly GCA_013389865.1. Lineage (NCBI taxonomy): Eukaryota > Metazoa > Chordata > Aves > Cuculiformes > Coccyzidae > Piaya > Piaya cayana. The sequence goes on along the minus strand of WAAB01007767.1, from coordinate 47,697 downwards.
CTTGTCCTGATTGTCTTTACTTTTCAAATGTGGAGGGTGGCTTGGCAACTGCATCAGCCAATTCCCTCATGACTCTGGGATGCATCTCATCCAGTCTCATAGACTTATATATGTTCAGGTTCCTTGAGTGGTCATGAACCTTATCCCACCCTACAGTGTGAGAGGCTTTAGCCCTCCTGGTCTCCATCTTGTTGTCCATTGACCCAGGAGGGGTGAGGAAAGTAGTTGTCAGTGAAGACAGAAGCAAAAACTTAAGTACCTCAGCCTTCTCATCTGTTGATACAAAGTCACCATTTTGTTCCATCAGTGGGGATATGCTTTCTTTAACCTTCCTTTTCTGATTGACATACCATAGTGACATATCCAGCATGTGAGTAAGGTTATAAAAATTCAGGTTTTTCAATAGATGCATTTCTGATCACTTGTGAGATGGGGATAGGGCAGCAGAGCCACCCATGCAGCCAGCCGAGAGCAAAGATCTCTATCAGTGCTATAGAGTATAGCTGTATCCTTCCAGTGTGACTCAGCCACAAAATTAGACTGTAGCAGGTAAGCAAAACAAGGTGTGATGCTGACCTCAATATACTACAGTATTGTAACCCACATCACAATATCATATATCGTACATCATACATAATAAATCTAATATATATCACATATCATATTGCATATTATATATTACATATATATTATATTATTATATTGAATTATACATATTATTATTATNGCTGGGCATTAGGAAAAAATTTTTCACAGAAAGGGTCATTGGGTACTGGAACAGGCTACCAAGGGAGGTGGTTGATTCACCCTCCCTGGAGGTGTTTAAGGCACAGGTGGAATAGGTGCTAAGGGGCATGGTTTAGTGTTTGATAGCAATGGTTGGACTGGATGATCTGGTGGTCTTTTCCAACCTGATTATTCTATGATTCTATGATTTAAGACTGCTGTATAATAGAATAGTCCTGTATAAATAGAATATTTTGCTTTTGCACCTGCTTTTGAAATTGCGTGTGACAGAGTGTAATAAGTCAATGTAGTCCCTGCTATCTTGAAAACTAGGCAATCTGCCAGAATATGCTACAGAATGTTTCTCCTTTTTGTAAGTAAGCTTGAGTTTAAGTGTTCCAGCAAGATTTAGAAACATTTTTGCTGACCGCTATTTTTTTCTTCTATTCACCCCAATCCTTATTAAGTATAGACATTTAGACAGTTGACACTTTTAGAACACAATTCCACTTGACAACTGTGCACTGAGATACCAGTTCTAGCAATTTCAAAGCCTATTTGAAAGAAAAAATGGTATAAAATGTTGATTGAGCAGTCCTTTCTAGAGCACTGGTAAGCAGAAAAGTGAATTGCTTCCCATCCTGAACAATAAAACATCTGTGCAGGATAAAATTGGCTCATCAATGTTGAGCCAACATAGTATTTTATAGTATGTATTCTAATGACAGGAAACTTCCATGCAAAAAAATAACTAGCTTACATGGGAAGGGAAAGAAACCAAAATTTCTAAATACTAGATAACTCTATATAGCTAGATTATGAATTCTCTGTTTGTAATTCATATAAACCAAATTGTTGTATTTAAAATGTTTTTGCTTTGCCACTCTGTAGCAGATTCTTCAGGCTCAAATAATGAAGACCGTAGATAAGAATTCCTTTTTCACTGGGGAAAAAGCTTGTCTGCATTTCTTATGTTTTATTGCTTTAGGCTCAGTTCTTTCATGGGGGGTGGTTTCAAAGAGCACTAACCTTCCAGAGACTAGCTATGTCTCTTTTACAAATATTAGGAGAAATCCCATGACTGAGTCCTTATAACCTTCTCAAGTTCGTCAAAAGTGAGTGACATCAAAGGGACTCATCACTTAGGAACAACATGTGACTCTAAAAAACAAACAATACTTGAAAGAGTATCTTTGAATTTACTGACAAATATGCTGAGAAATGCTTATCTACCATCTTTTCTGTCATATTTTGTTCATCTTTTGCTGAGATTGATAGATTCAATCCCAGATTCATTGATCAAATTGAGATCAATTGTATCGTGAATTACCAAAAAAAGCAGTAGTTCCTTGATAGTTGCTGACTTTTTGGAAGAGGAAGAAGGATATTTCAATACTTCCTAAAAAGGAATCAAGGAGTCTTTCTATACCAACACCACCAGTACAAATCAGCTGAGGGAGTTGATAGCAGGGAGAAGAATTACACTTGTGGGACTTGGATTTGATTCCTCATGCTTTCTGAACTGTCTTGCCATCTGTGCATATCTGTGTGCTTTTTTTACACGCATGACTCTTGCTATTATGATTTGTAAATTAAAAACATTGTCCGTATTTGCAGGTAAAACATTATGGATCAATGAGGTGAAGCCATACACTAATATATACATATATTCTCTTCTTCTAAGGGTAGCTTAGTGCCTGCCACTAATAGCTTGTTAATGATGGAATTGCAACCATAGACAAATTGCATTTGTCTACTTTTTAGTTATTTTTCTATGAGAATGATAAGAAAACCAAGTAACTGTCACATGCCACCCTAAATGATGCTTAAAAATGTTGTGGCTCTTTAATAAGGAGATGAGTAATTCTTTAAGAAACATTGCTGGATATCTTCTGATGGCCTTTTTTTCTAGGCTGCTTCAAAACAAAATCTTAGCATTTTGAAAAGTGGAAGGAGAGTGATGTCTTTGGAACCATGTCAGATATCAAGTGTTAAGGGTGGAAGTTGTATTCCTTACCTTCTTGAGTCTGGACAAATAGAAAACTTTTCCTCTTCCTGCAAGACAGTTCTCTTTGTACTTCAGAAATGGTAGCTTAGTTCATTTGCCTTGTAAAAAAAAATGTTAACATTTGGGTTTTGTCTAGAGTTTAGGGAAATATGGAGGGGGTTTGCATTCAGGACCCCTTACCTAGCTCCAGCAAGAGTTTATTTAAAAATCTGAGAGCCAGCATTGTTTCTTTCCCTTAAATCCATCTGGCTATACATCTAATTGCAAACCTACAGCTTGGGACTACTTCCAAAAGCGATCTATGCTCCCTAGATGAAGCAGCCCCTCATTCAGCTGCCCTTTTATTCCCTTTTTATGAAAGTATGTATCTCTGAGAAGTGAGTTGCTGATCTTTACTGCACTCCCGTGCTTACTCAATGTCTCTGGTTGTGTTTCATATCCTCCAAAATCCCTGCTTCACAGGTTTGAAGAATACCCTACAGCAGGAACACCATGGCAGCTGAGAGTACCTAATGGTGGCAAGAGGCAGCTGAAGCTTCACAGTGTGAGGAGAGCTGCTTTGTAGGGAATCAGAGACGTTTGTTGTTTACAGAAGTAGATAACAGTCCATCTACACTGAAGGGAAAGCAGGCACCCCTTCCTGAGAAAATAAGTGAATTGAGTGGGGTCCAGCATGGGGGAGGAGACACTGTGGAGACTCATTCATGCCTTGGCTGCATCATCACAGGGTCAGGGGCTGAGGTTTTGGAACCTTTGCTTGAGGCAAAGAATAGCAGAAAGGTAGATGTACTCTCAAAAATAGTCCAGATTTGTGGCTAGGGTTCAGAACTCTTGGAGGCTTACCCACATTTTTCAGACTCTCTGGGGAATTCTGTCTGCAGAGTTTATGCATTAAATACCTTTTTCTTAAAAAAAAAACAAAACCAAAAAAAAAATATGTGGGGGAGGGAAATACATGCTTGACTGTAGGCAAAACTGCAGTGTACATGCAGACAGATAAGTATTAGCATATATGCAACTGAAGCATGGAGTGGGTACGGTATGGCATTGAACAAGGACTATTTATTCCTAGTGTTGCTTTCTGTTATGCGGCTCATTGAAAGTCAAGAGGGCATTGAATCATACTGGAGTATAGCAAAAATGTGCAGCGGCTTGCTCAGCAGTAAAATGAAAAGTGGTGCTGTTGAAGCACTGAGCAGATCTAGCTGAAGCACATTTAGGAAAGGTACAGCATTACAATGGCCAGTACCGGGCTAGAGCAGCTTTTTGTTTGAGCATGTTTCTGGAAGCCTGTGGCATGGCACACCATGTGTAGCACGGGTGCAGCCAAAGGGGGCTATGCTTTTACTGACAGGAATTGCAAATGTAGGTAAAGCAAGAAACATGATACTTAGGGAACCTTTCAGCCTTTTCTCAGATAAAATTAGTCTATCATTATTTCCATCCTTTAAAAATGCTTCCCTCAGATGAATTTTGCAAAGTCTGTTTGAGGTATGCACACCTGTTGGCAAAGGAATAATAATTCATTATTATGCTGAGCTGTACTCATTTGGGCAGACTTTACTGACTGAAAATACTGGGGATGAGAGGGCAGGGATAAAACTTACCCCTCTTGGGTTCATACACATTCCAACCAGGAAAATGTGTCACGCCCTGTGGTGCATTGAAAAATTGCCTTCAAGAGGCAAAGAAAAGCTCACAACACTAGTTTCTGCTGGACTTCTTGAACTTGATAGAATGTGTGCTTGTGGGAACAAATGATGACCACACTCCCTGTGCAGATTCATTGATGAGTTATTTTCTGTTTCCTCAGATTTTTTGTTTTATTCACACAGAAGGAAGAAAATTAAGTGGGAAATGACATAATGCAATAGTTCAGAGAGTGATAGCTATATGAGCCTGAGGGACAAGGTGTATCTGGCACTGTTATCAGAAGACTAGGCAGGGCTACATAGTGCTAGACTTAGAAAATGAAGTGTGCCCTCCTGTTATTTTGCCTTTGGTGGTGGGGAGGGGAAAGGACACATTAGAAAGAAAATTTGAAGGATACAAGTGTGTAAGTGCAAATTGCCAGAAGAAACTGTAACAGAACTATGAGCTGATGAGCTGGAATTTGCTGTACCCTGTAAATAAAGCTTCTTCCCAGGTACATGAGACTGAAAAGAACGAGCTTGACATCGATGCTGTGTGGAGAAACAGCATTATTTAAGAAAGTCTTGTGAGGACACTGACGGTTATTCTTAAAATGTGCTTCAGCTCACTTCCTTATGTTACAATGTATTCCCTTGTAAACACAGTCCTGAATAAATGACAGACTAAAGGGGAGAGCTGGGGAGCAATTCTTTGCCACACCATATCATTTCTCCTGTCTTTATACCTTGCTGTTGGAGACACCTGATAAAAATAATGCAATTGTACTTTAAGCAGCAAAGCAAGATTCTCTATAGAAAACTTTTTCCTGCACTTGGCAGTTTGACTGAATCTGTCTCCAGTGATAATTAACCAATAAATATGCAGTTGAAGACTGTTGTGAATTTACAATGGCTTGGTCTCAGATGGTTTCTAGGAGGACCATCCTGAAAGTACTTTCAGTACCAATTTGATTTGCTGCTGCTGTTTTGTATACTCTGCAGTTATAGCTTATTATTCCATCTCCATTACCTGTGGTAGGATTTGTAGTAATGCAGTGCTGATATAACTAAGTTTCCAGCACAGATGCACTCTGATATTGTACAGTCTTCCCTCAAAAAATATTGGGGAAGAAGGTGCCAGTCCATTGTTAAGACTAAGCATTGGCTGCTGTAATTTTATTTTCTTGTCCATTTGCCTGAAATACAAATGGATTCAGTTGAAGAACATGGATCGTGTTGCACTTTGTTTACTGGTGATCTGAACCTGTGCTGCTGGTTATTGCAGGCACTGCTAATGCATCTGGGGGAAAGAATGCGTTGGTAACTGTGGAGTCAGTTGTCGTCCACCACCCTGCTGGAGCCCCATCAATGCAAGTCAGCCTGCATGGTATGAAACGCAACGTGTCAGATCTGCGACTGCAGCTGCATCAGATGAAGCAGCTACAGGTATGCCTGTCTAAATAAAGCCAGGAAAGTGATTTGTCAGCAAGTCCCCTCCCTCCCTTCCTCCCTCCCTTCCTC
>WAAB01007767.1:13791-41758 GCA_013389865.1 Piaya cayana | reverse complement strand
TCTACCTTTTGTACATGTGTGGTTCTCAGTAGCAGGGTTCTAGCAAAGGGAAGACCCCAGTATTACAGACACGAAAGCATATTCTGCTGTAGCACACACAGCTTGCATAGTCCTAGAGGTATGGGATTTAGCTCAGTTTAACTACTGCTGCTCAGCTGTTCAGAAATAACTTCATTTCTAACTTTGTTTGATGACTCTGGACATTAAAGCAGTATTTGTATTGCAATAATATCAAGTCTGTGATTACAGTTTGGATCTGCTATGCTGTGTGCTGTATAAACATGTTGGGAGATCCGTGTTCCTGCTTCATACTGTTTACAGTTGAGGCTGTTTTTAAGTTCCTGAAGAAACAGCTTTGATGTCAGAAACTCAAATGGAGCTAAGGGTCAGTAGATATGCAGAGCTTGAGTCCTGTATTTACAGAATTCAGTAGAACAGCCAACTTACCAGAAAGAAAAAAGGATATTTCGAAACCTGCTGCAGAGGTTTGTTGTGCTCTGCTTACATCCACATTTTACCAGTACCTTCCTAACACACATTAGCGCCTCAAAACTTGCACGAAACATTAAGAATAATGAAGAGTTAACCAAAATGTTATGTTGACATATACTGCCATGCATGGAAGTGTAAATATAAGATGTTGTCTCAGGCACTGCGGACATAACCTTATGCAGCTGTACAAGTATTCCACTCTTCACTGTGTTGGAAACTGAAGAGCCCTGTGTATTGTCTCAGAAGATGTAAAAGGAGATAAAGCAATTTCTTGTAAGACAAAGTGGACAGCAGGCGTAACTTCAATACTCTGCAAGTCCTCCTTACCTGGAAACCGTGATCATGTTTGATGTTCTAAGGCTGCAGCTACTGCTATTATGACCAGGGTGGTTTTGGATATGGGAAGGGTACTATGTCAGTCACTCTTGGTATGCTGATTAATTTTAGAACAGAAAAATGATAATACAGATCAGAATTCAGAGCACATTTTGCCTTCGCTTCCTTAACTAAAGGAAATAGGACAGGAGAGCAGAATGGCAAGATGGGTAAAGAACATGTGGCTGAGATCAAAGATGATGTGGAAAGGTCCTGTAGTCACTTTGCTGGTAATGAAGAGATGGCAGAGGATATTTGGAGTAAACAGTTGTGCCAGCCAGGTGACCTCTGCCTGTCATACAGCACCCATTTGTTTACATTTTCAGTTTAAGATGAGTATGTTCCTATAGCAAATGTATCTTTCAGAAGCTGTTGCCAGCAATGCTGCCAATATGCTGGCCATCATGGTCCCCATCTGATTTGGAGACTGTGGCTTGGGACCTCTTTCCTGGCACATGATGTTTAAGTGTCTTTTCTTCCACATTTGTGCTACAAACCACTACAGTTTCTCTGTCCTTCTTTAACCCCATGTACGAAATGCAGCTCTTGGCAAATGCCTGCAGTCTGGCCACCAGCTGTGCTTAGCATGTGGCCTTGTAAAGTCAGTTGCAGTGCTGCTCTGGAGGCAATGAGTGTATCACTCTCACAGGGCCTGTTCATTGAGGAGGTGGTATTTCCCCAGCTGCTCCTTGTCTCCACAGCTCTGCCTGGGGCAATAGCTTTGCTTTTGAATAGATATAGAATTATGGCACACAGGAGTGAAGAAACTTGTACCATCTGCACAAATCAATGCTGCCAAGGAAGTCTTGAGAAGGGAAAAAGGACATATCCCGAGTGTGCTCATTAACTCTGGCTGACTTGCCTTATTTCAGAAATGATAGCAAAATTGATGCATCGTACCTGTAGGAAGTGGGCAGATTAGTGATAGTTGGGTGGAAGAACCTGTACTCAAGGGAAACTTTGGCATATTATATATAAATGACGTTCATGAGAGTGAGTTTTTGTTGTGACTTTTCTGAATGGATGGAATTATTTTGAAAAACAGCTCACAGTTTGTAGGGCAGAAAGTGAAATAGGTAGTGTTTTAAATTGAAGAGTATTGAAATATCACACTTAAAATGAAAAAAAAATTGTACTTTTTTTTTGAAAAATAATTCTAAGTAAAAAGTATTTTCCTGTTTTTACAGGTTGTTTGAATAATATATTAGCCAATACTTCATACTTATCACTTTTACTGTTTCTTCTGGGTTGGCTGTCATTTCTTGCTGTTCGTGTGAATTTTTCATGCAGTGACAGACTAAAAGAAATACTTCCAGAAAACTGAAGAAAATGATTACACAGGGACAAAAGTTGGCAGGATAATGAAGAAATGGGAACAGAATATAAATCTATATATAGTACTGTTTGTGGTTCAGTTTTTAATTGATGATATCACTGTAAGTTCTTACTCATTTGTTTATGAGAATCAAGGAAATACGTGATAGAAAAGACCCATTCATTTATGTAGCTTTTGTCTGCACTGGCACAATGCACTTTTGAAAACATGAAAGCAATTGATCAAGGTGTATTGATTCATGCACCATTTAAATGTATATGTTACCAGATGCAAACAAAAATTTAAGACTGTTTCAGTCTGTGGTTGGATTTTAACCAGACATTCTTGAAAGACATTTGCTTCATGGCTGTAGCTAAATATTAGATACACGTATTGCTACTCCAGTAGTGTCTTCCTTAAGCACTCTCCTTTTCAGAGATACTCAAGAATGACTAGTTTCATGGTGCCATGGAGTCTTCCTCATTGCCAGAGACAGGCTATAACCCAGCCTTCTCCTGGACATATGTGTTGTTGGTAAGACTGGAGCCCATGGTAAGTTCAATGGGACTGTTCATTCTGCGCTCTTATGTGCAGAATTAGATGAGAACTCTTAGTTGCAGTTTTGAACTAAGCCTTAGAGTACATGTTCATGGTATATATCATTGATTTATTTGTACGTTGGATGTTTTTTCCTATTTCTTACTTTCTGTAATTGAACAAATGTTAGTTAGATATGATTAAGGCTGTCTTAGGAATGTGTATGCATGCATGGTTTTCCTTCAGTCAATGTATTATTTGCAGGGAAATGAGTGCTGCAGAAAGGACAGAAAATGTAATAGTATTGTCACAAATGGTGTACGATACTCAGTCTCACAAGTATAGCTTTGAATTAGAAATTCAAACATGTTTTGAGCTGCATTATAGAACTGGTAAGAGTTTGTTTAATCTAGGTATGGTAAGAAACTTTAGGAATTAGATAATTAGTTTCTACAGAGATCCTGAGCTGCAGTCCGTCAGTCCCTGTTTGTGCACTGTAGCATGTGGTTTGGTGGGTGGCTCAGAAGCTTCTCCCACAGGCCATGCTTGTCTCCTGGTGTTCCTGGTGTTCCAGTTAACCCGACTCATAGATAATAGCTGGTTCGAAGTGATCTAAACTGGCTATAAGATTATTCTTGAAGTGCATGCCAGAGGTAGTACTGGGTACGTGTGAGAGAACAGTGATAAATAATGGCCAGAGCAGTAGCCAAAGAGGAGGGACAAGGTAGGTATCTGAGGAGATTGGTAAGGCTAGGAGTGAGAGCCAAGGATAGTGAGTGTGGGAGAGGTTGTTAAAAATATTCAAAAAACCTTGTTAAATTTCTTTCTGTTTGATTGCTATTTGCAGTTATAAGTTAACTCTAATTAGCAAGAAATTACCATTTGGTGGTGACAGGAAAGCCTGCATTGCATTTCCTTTCCTTTGAGCACTTGACTTTGTGACTTGAACACTATTTTAATGGTTTCTTTTCAAGTGTGAATTTTTGCTTTTAAAAAAGACAAGTAAACAAACTTAAAGCACAAAAAGTTCTGCTCTGTGGAACCAGAATAACTCTGGCAGATCATAAAACTTCTTCCACTTGAGGTGGTGGAGTAACTAGCAGAGGTGGTCTGAGGGTCAGATGGGGTGTGCACTTAGCCAGGGAGTCTCAAATCTGATACCTTCTGGCAGAAGAAAGCTAAGAATCAAGTTCCGTTCCAGAATGCAAAGGTAAATGTGTTGCAGTGGCCAGCGACTGCCTACTCCTGTCACCCACAGCTCTTACCCCTGCTCCTGCTCATCCTGCCTCGTGTTGTACTTTGGCTGGTGACTTTGCCGTGCTTAAACCCACAATTGCTCCTCCCCTTCGGTTTCTTTTCTTCTTTCCCTGCACTAATCTGTTGCTCTCCCTTCTCATCTTCTGACCCGGTTCCCCAGGCATGAACAAGCCCAGGTTCCCCAGAACTAGCCAAGTGTTGCATAAATTTTCTCAGAAATAGCAAAATCTTTTCCTTGATACCACGGTAATTAATGTCCCAGATTTCAAGAGCTCACTACTGATGTTTGGGAGTCATCAGCATACAACTATTTTGAAATATTGCTGAGCTGTTTTTATCCCCTAATTTTGTTATAAGAAAATTATGAACTTTTATTACTGAAACTTTCTAATACTGTTCAAGCACTGCATAAATGGAAGTGACAAGCACCTTCGCTGTAGGTATCACTACAATAAATATAGATCCCCTGTATACCTCCATAAACAATAAAAACAGATTACCTGCCATTGCACAACCTCATACACACACATGTTCGGTTTTGATATTACTAGGGGTCACTGTTAACAGCTGAGGAACACAGAGGATATAAGTTCTGGACACCTGAGACTTCAGTCTGACTCCATTATTAAGCTTCTCACTGAACTCAGATCAATTGTTTCATGTTTCCCAAGTGCCTTCCCTGTGTCAAATATCCCTGCTTTTTACAGAGCTATGAATAAACTTTATGACTGAAGTTTTACATGCTCATTCATTCATTTATTCATTCCCTAATGTTTTCCTTCTTGAAAATATGGCACAATTAAAGAGAACTGTGTCTCAGATAGCAGTGCTGGCCTTGCTGTAAGAGGTTTTAATTTATCAAACCCAAACCTTAATTCCATAGTGGGGAAAAATACACATATGCACTGTCTTCAAAAGAATCCAATCTGGTTTAAAGCAGCTGACGCTGTTTATAAATCTATGCTGTTTGAAGTGTTTTCCAGCTTCACTTTTTTCCTGTACTGCTAACACTTACGTTCAGCTGAGTTTTGAGCTAACACCTCCTTCTTGTCACAGCTCAGACCACCCCACACTCTTTCAGTGAAGTGTTACTCTCCTCATCACAACTGTGTCCCTGGATAAGGCAGAGTCAGGTGCCAGGACTGAAGAGGGGAGCAGAGAGCTAAGTTTGTTCCTCTAATTCCTGTACTGATTGGAAAGAATGACACAGGCAAAGCCTTCTTTCTTTTCCCCCTGATTCCATGAATTATCTTAAATCAACTTAAAAAGAAGTTTTGTTGCCTTACACTGTCTTGTAGATAATCCATTTTTCTGATTCTTCCTATTAGGCGGCAGTTTTACTCTGTATGTTAAATATAGTGTTGCTGTTAGGTTTGGATGTTTAGAAGACTGCTAATGGTTTGGCTGATGGTTTTTAAATGTAACTTTGTCCCTCAAGTAACATAGGCCTTTTTGCTGCTAGGCTAACATAGTTGTGTTCATGTTGCCTGTATACCAAAGCTGTGACTAGATGGAGTCCTGATAATCACATTGTATCTTGTGAATTTCATAAGAGACTTAAATACATTTGGTCTGTGTAAGTGTGGGGCACAGCTGCTCTAGGGCTACCGACAGAAAAGCATAGTCTAGTTTGCTTTCCTGTGTTTTGCTCTGCAAACTTCATAAGAAAGATATCGATTTTACAGTTCTCAGAAAATTACCATATTTTACAGGGGATTTTTTGGCAGATGAAGGAGGTTTTGTGTATTGCAGTTGAGCTGTATGTCTGTCACCAAATTACACTGAATGGCACAATCCTTCCTCTGCTACTTGAAACTGAAAAAATCCATTCTGAGAACAGTGGTGCATTCCAGCCTTGTCGTTAATGTGAGGGATTATCCACTAGGCATGTATGGGCAGTGTGATGCATAAGCTTATGAGGTACATGCAAAGTGGAAGTTAAACTTCCAGCATTCTCATGAGGCATGATTAATTCTTGATTTATGCTGGACTAAACAGAATAAAGGGGCCATAATCTTGCAGAAGTTATGCACTGAAAGTGATTCCAACTGGAAGTTAGATATGTACATTAGAAGTTGATCTGATTTAGGCTTTTCTCTCTCCCAACAATTTTGCATGGAATAATGTTTATAGGTTAAGTTAAAGAGAGAAAAAGAAGGTAAAAACTATCTCTCAGTGTGGGGCTGTGTTTATCCCAGTGTATTTCAGAGCTCTACAATGTATTCTGTTGCCAGGGATGTCAATCAAGCAGGAAAAATTTAGGTTGGTTTGTTTTGTGCAACAGCTGCAGAACCAGGAGATGCTGAAGGCAATGGTGAAGAAAGCAGAGCTGGAAATCAATGACAAAATTACTGAAGCAGTGAAGAGGCTTGAAGATCCTGTGCAGCGACAGCGCAACCTGGTGGAACAAGAAAGGCAGAAATACCTCAACGAGGAAGAGAAGATTGTGAAGAAGTTATGGTGGGTTGAGAAACCTCTGAGAATTTGTTGCTCTTGCCTGGCTTTCTCTTCCATAAAGTAGTAGCTTTCACCACTGTCTTCAGTAAAACTGCACCTGTCTATGCTGTGTTCCCTTGCGCTCACATTGACTGTAAAACTGTATCTGTGCTGTACAAATTACTGGTCTTGACTGAGAGTCCTCCTTACTACAGCCCACTGGGTGAGTCCCACAAGTACGAAGAGTTTCAACCTCTTCTGAAGTCTCTCCACTTCAGCTTTATGTCTTACACTTTAGGGAAGGAGGGATGGATTTCCTCAAGAACAAAAGGATGCAAAGGAAGCTAAGGAGATTGGCTTTAAGTACAAACTCCCAGATTTCAATAGTGAGTGCTCTGGCTATTGTATGGGAGAGGTAGGGGAAACTCATAAATAGAGGATTCAAGTTTAGTTGCAATCAGCAACACAAGTCTCCATCTAAAATTTACTCACTGGGACTTCCATGCACTTAACTACAGATAAAAGTACTTTACGTTGTTGTTGTTGTTGTTGTTGTTATGTAAAGGCTCCTTGTAAGACTTTTTTTTCCCCAAAAAAAATCATCCTGCCAGGTCTGGTGGAATCCAGTTGTTCGTTCTAGTCCATGTTCAGAGTCAGCAAGAGGCAAGATGAAGCTGAAATCAATAAACTGTTTAACTAGTTCTAACACATTTGTAACATGCTGTATAACTAATTATTTCTTGTTACTGCATTTAGTTCATACCTGAAGAATTGCTCAATAATAGAGAGAAACCTTCTAGTTGGCTTGTCGTTGGAAATGGTGGTTGAGAGCGATGTGAGTACAATTATTGGCAGATCAGGAGAGTAGATCTTTCCTGGTGATCAGTGTCTTGTCAGATTAAGATTTGTAATAAAAGTGGTGCATCTGTAAAGACAAAAGTAGTTTTACAAAGGAAGTGTATGGTTTTTGTGAAGAAACATTGCATGTGTAGTAACAGTCCATGATAGTGTATTTAATCCTCTCAGCCTGTTTGTAGTCTGAAATACCATTGTGTTGTAGTCTTAAGTAATTAACCTCCTGTTCATCGCTTTATTCCTGTGTACCTCATTGCCTAGTTTCTAGATTGATCTCTTTGGAAAGAACAGTTTGTGTAATGGCTGTTATTGCATTGCCACATAAAATGGATACTGAGTGAGGTCCAGTGCAAATGGCATTAGTTGTTACAGCTGTTCATCTAAGATATTACTTTGATTGCAATATGGTTCTGTTTTATCAGTGTTTGGAATTTTTCCTGTTCTTAGAGCTGCTTCTTTGAGTTACTTCTGTGCTACTTCATTGGTAATGCTACAGAAAAATGTCTTACTTGGATCACTCATAGGCTGTAAATGTTAATTCAGTCCTTTTAGGGATAGGCTAGAAACAAACATTGTATCAGAAACAATTATTTTTCATCAGTTGTGTCCAATGAGATTTTTTTGTCATGTTTTCACACGTTTGCAGGATTAGCATCCAAAAGAAAAAGCACACCTGACAACATTGCTTTAAGTTCAACAGCTGATGGCTGTTAATGAAGAGCATGCATCACAGTATAACACACCAAATGTCACTGGCAGTATTCAGAAAAAAGGTTAACATTCTGTAGGATACTTTCAATTAAGATGATCCCAGTGCAGATGTATAAAGGAAAGCAACAGGGCAAAAAAAATTGCCATTTCTTAGTCTTTCAACTGTTGCCCTCTTGGCCTTTCCTAAATCATAGAACTTAATTAGTACACTAACTTCTTGAAAGGCAGGAAGCTTAAAGATTTCTGCAGTACTTAGGAAAGTATATTTACTACTGTGAAGTAGTAAATCTCAGCTTAAAAAGCTCTCATTTCTGCAATTCTGTAGATTATTGCTGGGAAATGAAGAAATAAAAATTATTAGCAGTTTCATATTGTAAATAGCAGGAGTGCTGGTGTCTATTTCAGAGCAAGTTTTCTGTTGAGCAGCTATTCATGATTCTGCCTACAGAAGTGTTCCCATGTAGTCGCCGTTGTAGCAGGGTAACTATTCAGAGATATTTAATGAAGTCGAAGGACTGCTATTAAACGTAGTGTTTGTGCATGCTTCTAATAGTGAAATACACACTCAGAATTAACAGAATAGATTTTTTTTTCAGTCTAGTCTTTTGATTCAGCATTAGAAATGTCATCTCTCTGGTGTTGTAGATGCTAGCCTTAAAACTTACCAGACAAACGACAGATTATGATAATATGACAAATCAACTAATTGAAATATTTTGAGGAGCTTGTTACAGGTCTGACTACTGTATGTTGTAGATTATTGTAAGCACTTTAGTAAAGGGGGGTTTATATGCACTTGTATATGAATTATAACCACATCCAATCTGTCTAATTGGATATGATCCATAAGATGTTACAATTTATGGTTTTGCTAGGAGCAGTGTTAGACTTTTTTATAAGAATGACCATACTCAGTAAAAACAAAACTCCACTTAGCATTCTTAGGCAGCCATTAGTAGCAGATACTGGAAAAGGATATAAGAACATGGCAAAATGCTCAGCGCACATATTCTTGCTTTTAATGACTTGTAACTCAGGGATTTTGCAAGCCAGAGGTGGTATCTTTATATGCAAAGACTTTTCATGGATTGTTTACTTTTCATTAACTAACACATTTTTAAAAAATTATGTAAACTTTGTTGTGTACAGCAAAGAGGAAGAATGAATTCTATAGAGTATTTTTTTTCTGGGTAGAAAGAAACTCCTTTTGTTTGTTTTTCAGTCTTTCATCTGTCAGTCAATCCCCAAACCCTTAAAATATGCACAGCAGAATATTCACCCTTGCCATACTAGTCATGATACTTTCCTACTCCCTTTCCTGATCATGCCTCTTCCAGACTGAAGAGTCCTAGTCTTAGGTGCTCCTTGTGTAGAACCCTTCCCATGCATTTTGTTATGCTCTTGCCTTTCTTTATAGACTTTCTAACTCTATTTTACATCTATGGGATGAAAATGGGGAGAGAGGAGAGCCCTGCAACAGCTAATATCAGATGTGGGAACACCACGACTTCATGCAGTGGCATGGTGATGATGTCCTCATGTTCCACATGAGCTTTCCATTAGAAATCCAACATCTCACTCGCAATGGATGGCTATCAGCTCAAAGTTCATGACTGTGTATAAAAATTTTGGCGTTTGGAGGTGATGGTTTCAGGTGGGGTTGGTTTTCGTTTTATTTCTCCTCTTTTCATAATCATTACTTATATTTATTAGGAGTTAATTTAATCTTTGTTTTTTTCCTGGTCAGTTAGTATCGGGTGGTCCATCTGCAGGCCTTTGCAGTCACCTTTCATTTTCATGCCCCTGAATAATGTAATATCCCTTTGAGACATTTTTGTTATATTATTCATCCTCTTTTCTAAATAATTTATAATATGTTGAAAAGCACCAGCCCTAGCACTGATCCCTGTGGAACCCACCAGCAAACTACATTTGCTTAGTAAGCTGTTCATTGATCCCTTCCCTTATTTCCACTACTTTATCCATGAGAGAGTTCCCTCTCTTGTCCTGTGGCAACTTTGCTTTCTTAAAAGTTTTTCCATAAAATACCTTGCTGAAAGCCTTTTGGGGTATAGCCTGTCCCCATGCTTTAGTTGTTTCTTTGTGAGACTTACCTTCTCTTTACACAAATCACATTAATTCCTCCCCAGCACCCCATATTTATCCACTGGTCCACCAATTCTTGATTGTCATTTTGGTTTGTTTGTTTGTTTTTTAATCTATCAATTACATCAGTCTGACTGTTGGTCCCCCTAGAGAACTACAGTTCCCTGGATAGCCCCATCCCCTTTTAAAAAAATTATTTGTATAATCTATGACACTTTCCACTACTTTGGTGCCAAAGCAATTTTAATGAAAAAGTTAGATATTTGGCATTATTAGTCCTCCTGTTTCACCCTGGAGCTGTGATTGAACTCCAGGGCAAATACCATCTGGCCTGGGTAAGTTGTTACTATTAATTTTGTCAGGTTGTTAACCTGTTCTACTGATACTGCAATCTGAGACAGATCCTCTGATGCTTTTTTGCTTAAAGAAAGATCTCAGCATAAGCGTTTGCCTCGGCTCCCCTGTATGAAACATAGAATCAGAAAAATCATTTATCTTGTATTAGCCTTCTGAAACTGCATAATGTGTCTCCTTAATCATGTTTGCTCAGTCCAATGTATAAAGCCAAGTTTTTCTCCCAGTTAAAGAAAAGAAATGCTGGAGACTGCAGACTTTGGCTCCTGAAGGTTGAAGTTTCTTTTCCCTTCTAGTTAGCCACATGAGGCAGCGTAATATCCCCTGGGTAATTTCGGGATCACTTCTCTTGTTTGATAGTATTGCTGGATGGAATCAAAAGGGTTTATGACGACCCTTTATTTCTGCTCAAAGAACAAAGGGTAAAGAAAGCTGTTGACAGCTGCCTAGAAATCTTTGCTTTATCCCTACATTTCCAAAAACCTAAAACTATCAAAATTTTGTTCTTTGTTCCTTTCTCTTATTTCCACCTGTGAACAAATTTAAGTTTCTGCCCCTGTTTTTTTGTTGCCTGGTGGGTGGAAGTATCTGCGAAGCTGCTTTTCTAGTGCTAATCTACAAAAGGGAAGGGGGAAGTTACCCTATGATTCCCAAAGTAGCACTGCCTAGTCTTGAGTGCAGTGAGAGTGACTATGAAGCATCATTCCAGAAGGAAGAAGTCTTTGCATTTTAGTGGGTGACAGAAAGCTGGATTCTTTTTCCAGCTCTTAAACTCTGTTTGTGCCCTTTAGTGCAAAGGCAGACACAAGAACAGCAGATATTACAGCCTCTTCCACTGGAAAAATTACCCGAGAAACGTTCCCTTGCTGCCATCGTGTGGTCCTTTGGATTGCTTCCCGCAAGAATGCTTGTGATAGTGGAAATTGTGACTCCCCCAACCTTTCTCAAGGCAGAGTCTTTGGGAGAAATGGTCTTAAAGTGAGAAGGGCATCACTTACCTCCACTTTTCTGTCATCTGTTAAGAAGCAACTTGTGATTCTTATTTCATAATTGTTTTATAATTCCTAAGGTTCTTTGTTTTCAGATTGAAATGAACTCTTCGCTGTGTGTGCACTTGATATTCAGATCCTGGTGCTATTTCTGTTTCTGTGTATATCAGAGGTACTTTGTATTGCCATTTATTGTTCTGTGTGACTCTGCTTCCACTTTAAATTGACCTAAATGTGGAACGGTGCTGCGATTTGGCCACCTACTCCTCCCTTTTCCTCCTTATGTTGCTTATCCATAGTGACGGATCCACAAAGTGACCTTGCTGAAAATAAGTTATTTTCTGCTGTATTTCCATGGCAGTGCTGGCACAAGGGAAGTGTGTGGAAATGCAAGACCCATTCTTGGTGCAGAAGGCTGTCTTCCCCTACTCCTTTCCAGGCAATTGGCCTGTGTCTTGGTTCTTTTACAACAACTGCAAAACTGGTACCTGAGTAGATGCAAGAAATGAGGTGCAAAATTAATATGAGAGGCCAGTTTGTCAGCTCAGAGTTTAATTTGCATTGCTTTCTACCATGCAATTAAACTACTTCTCAAAATATATCTGTTAGTACCTTTGGTATCTTAATAGAGGTATATTTCTCTTCAAATAAATATTCAAGAGATTATCCTTTTAAGGTATTTGCATGTGTGTTTGTGTGGTTGTACACAATACATTTCAGCTTTTTTTGAGAAATCTTTTAGCTTTTAGCTTCAGCTAAAACCATGTGGTTTCAGCCTTAAATGGAAAACAGTGGCTCCCCCCCAAACAAAAATAAAATTAATGTATTTGAAGGATTGTGAAAATTTATATGAAGTATGGAAGCACTAGAAAAAACATTGGTGAAAGATGATGAGGAAGCACCAGATGGAGCCAGAGGAAGCACAGGACAGCACTGGTTGGAAGAAAGCATCCAAAGTGATTCATTCTTGAATATGCTGAGTGAGAGCTGCACACAATGCTGACTTGCTCTTTCTGACTGGCTGTTTGTGAAAAGAGAACCCTGTACCCTGTCTAACAGAACCCAGCAGATAAACAAGGTTGTGTCAAGGGGCCATTAGTGCTGGTGTTCAAGTTGTTACTTCACTGTTGAGCTTTCCTTGGCATGTCATCAACAATGAGAAAATGCAAGGTGCAAACCAGTACTGGATATAGTGGCACATTGTGTCTGTACCCTTCTGGGACTTGCATTCGTAGAGAAATGGCTGCTAGATGCATATCACCGCACCAGCCCTTTGTAGTGTAGCTGCCCTAAGGGCTTATATACCCTGCACATCTGCAGCTTGCTAGAAAAGTCGATGACTTGGGCTAGTTACAAGCCTATTGCTGTGCTGCGACCATGAGTGTCTGGTATCTTCATCTCCCTTCATGGTACCCTGCTGCTTTACCAGCCTGTGGTGTCAGATTTAAAGATGCAACAGTTGGGGTTTCTGGTTTAGCTTAGTCCAATTAATGGACTAATTTACNAGAGCAATGAGGTGTCCTCTCTGCCTCCTTTTTTCCAGGCTAAACAACCCCAGCTCTCTCAGCTGTTCCTCATAAGGCCTGTTCTCCAGCCCCTTCACCAGCTTTGTTGCTCTTCTCTGGACTCGCTCCAGAGCCTCAACATCCTTCTTGTGGTGAGGGGCCCACAATTGAACACAGTATTTGAGCTGCGGTCTCACCAGTGCAGAGTACAGAGGGAGAATAACCTCCCTGGACCTGCTGGTCACGCCGTTTACTTGATTGTAATGAGAGGGTCCTGCTTACATTTTATGTCCACTTTTTTTGGTTTGCCAGCGAGTTGGAGGCATTTGTTGAAGACCTGAAGAGGGACTCTAGTGCTTCCAGCAAGACAGTTACACTGAAAGATGTTGAAGATGGAGCCTTTCTTTTGCGTCAAGTGGGAGAAGCTGTTGCCACCCTGAAAGGTATGTATTTTTATTTTTACTTTTGGCTCTTCTCTTTTAACCGCAGTGACTGAGAACAGTTTTACCTTTGATCTGGGGATATTAACTTTCACTTCCCAAAAGATTTAAAGCTGGGATTAAGGAGCTTGTTGCATGGACCCCAGAGACAGGTAGACACCTAACTATTTAACATCCACCGCATAACCTGTTTCTCCCCAGGGCTTTTATAATTTTCTCTTGAGCTTCACAGTTATTCTCTTTGCAGGAGAGTTCCCAACACTGCAGAATAAAATGCGTGCGATCCTCCGGATTGAGGTAGAAGCTGTGAGGTTCCTGAAGGAAGAACCGCACAAGCTAGACAGCTTGCTGAAACGTGTGCGCAATATGACCGATATCCTTACCATGCTCAGGAGGTGATTTTTTTATTTTTCTTCATAACTAAAGATTTTCCTCAAACAGGGCTGGAACAGCTTTTGGTCTTAGGCTCTTCCTCTCTCCCCAGGCAGTTTTGAGGAATGCAACTTGCTTGTGGTATTTCATAGATTCTTCCTAGGGCCCTCTCAAGGGAAATCAAATTAGCCTTTCCTGTGCTTTGTGCAGTGGTTCTGTTCTGAATAACAGACCAAGTCATCGAGATCTTATGATTGAAATTAGCTCCATCTGAACTCAACGCTTGCAGATTTGGGAGGTATATGGATAAGAAAGCTTACACAGCTAATTAACTAACTGTAGACATTTACAGCAATCTAAACTGATAAGAATGTTCTGTGACATTGGAACATGCGTTCCCAAAAATCTATCAGTAAGAAATAAAACAGAATAATATTCTAAGTGGGTAAACATATCCTAAAGCTTCTGAAAGAAAGAAATATTTTTTCAATATACTTGTGACTTCATGCAAATTCTTTATTTTCTTTTTTGTAAGGAAGATGCATTAGAGAAAGTTGAAATGTTACATAAAATTTGCATCTGCTAAGTGCCAGTGTTTAGCTATGTTTGTCAGAATATATGAGCAGCGAATGACTACTGATTTATGAAAGGAAATAGGCATCAGATTTCGTTCCTCTCAAAACTAGTGAATCAGACCATATGGTCAGTGATGGTGGTCTCAATTTTACTTCAATTACAAGAAAATGTAAGTCTTAAGCCTATTGTTGCTACCATTATTCTAAGGAATGTAGGGTTGTCATTGTTTCCATATGTCCTGGAGCATATGTAAAATGGATTTGCCAGTACTAGCAGGTGGATAAAATGGTCTATGTAACAGGTCTTGTAAGAGCCATCATTTATTTTTCCACATAGATAAACATCTGCATCCTTTCATATTAAATTCCTTTTCATAGATTCTTTTTCTTAAAAATGACGACTGTTATTTCCTGTCTCACCCTGTTGGGGGAAAAAAAACAATGCTACGCATGCCAAAGTTTTACCAGAAGTATCTTTTTTTGCAGCAAAATTACATATTAAGCCTCATAAAGTCTGTTTCAGTAATGGAAAAAATGATGGCATTTCATGGCTAGCTACACTCCAAAGCTCAGCCATTTCACAGCTAACTGCCAGAAATAATTGACTTCTTAGATCTTCAGCTGATTTTACCCCAGGCTCTTGACAGACAGGACCTTCATGAGGTATCATTAAGACTTTGTTTGGGCAATTTGCCAAACTGCTACCTCACGCTCTATGTAATTACCACTTTCTGCGCTAATAGTCCAGGAACACCTTGATTAGCTAGATACCGTGTATAAAATTTAAGTCAACTGATTTCTGTTCTCCCCCTAAAATCAACCCAGTGTAATTCATTGTTTAGCCAAAAAGTTCCAGTATGTCCATGAAGGTTTGTAAACATTTTTAAAGGCAAAAACATCCTAATTAGAGTGGCCTCTTTAAAATTCCAAGTCCCTACCTCTAAGAGGAAGCTATAAAATCACACAATTGAGAGCATCAAGAAGGAAAACCCAGCATTTTTGATGTTTCTGATGTAAGTGCTTTTCCTTTGCAAAAGTTTATTGTTAAGTATTGCTCATGACTCACCTGTATGCTAACCATGTTTCACACTATCATTTTCAATTTTGCTGGGCAGGCATGTTACAGAAGGTCTGCTGAAGGGTATGGATCCATCCCAAGCTGCACAATACTCTACTATGGAAACGGTCACTGCAGCTGATGCTGTGAAAAAACAGGAAGAGCTCAAGCATGCCCAGGGACATGCACAGCCAAACCTCACAGCAATTACATCAGAGTCCCAGGTGTTATCAGTCAAGTCAGAAGTCGTCCCCTTCTCAACAATGACGGTCCACCATGTGCAGAGTTCGCCTGTTGTCATCCATCAGTCTCAGCACTCATCAGCCCTGGTCAACCATGCCCAGGGTTCACCCAGTGCAGCCAGCCACAGCGAAGGTGTGATGGCAAGTGGCCACCTCTCAGACACCCCACCACAAGAGCCCACAATAGGATCCCAGTCCACAACAGGATCCCAGCCCACACAGACTGCACCAGCACCACAGGTCTCTCTCAATGGCACAACCATGCAAAGTCTTTTCATTGAGGAAATTCACAATGCAAGTACCAGAAACCGAGCTGTATCGATTGAGGTATGATGTATTCTACTCAACCAGATGTCCCTTTTATGGGTCTGAGCTCCCAGTCTCACTCTTGAGACTGCAGGTGGGATTTTTCAAATGTATTCTGAGGATTATACGCCTGACTCCTAAAAACACTGTGCCCTTATGAAGATACCCTGTAATTTTAAGTGCAACATGATAATAACATGTAACCAAAATTAGTAGCTATGTTTTTAAAATAACCTTTATTCTTAAAGAAGTTCCTTTTTAGAATACCTTGTTCTTGAACAATAATATAGGATTCTCTGGCAACACTTGCATCAGTGGATTTCATTCATGCTTTAAATTGCTGTTTCCCCCATTATGGAGAGGTGAAAGTATAACATTCTAGTGGTTCCATACAGAGATATTGAGAAAACCCACAAGTGAACTCATGTCTTATTACAGATGTGCACTTTAATCACCAGTGCAATATAGTAAAGCAGTGACACAGATATAAATTTTGCCTTCAGTCTTTTAGCAAGCAGTGTCTGATGCCAGTCTGTCATGTGTTTGTGCCATATCTGCATGCACAATGGAAGTCAGAAGCAGTGTACAATTAGTGTTAATATATTTCCTGTAGCTGCTGGCTAGAACTGAAAGAATCTATCCATATTTACCTGTGTTTACACATGGATTTTTTTAAAGTGATGATAACAGAAATCAAAAAACTAAATAGGTGCTCTGCTGTTTTTTCTAGAAAGCTGAAAAGAAATGGGAAGAGAAAAGACAAAACCTTGATCACTATAATGGAAAGGAATTTGAAAAGCTCTTAGAAGAGGCCCAGGCCAATATAATGAAGTCAATTCCTAACTTGGAGATGCCTCCTCAGCCAGCAGTCGTGCCTAAAGGGGATGCGGTGGAAAAGCTAGAAGTCTCAGGTAAGAGTAAGTGGTCCTAAAGGATAGCACACATGGAAGAAAAAGATTATTTTTCTACTTTCTGGAATGGTTTCAGTTTGTGGATTTATATGTTGTTGATCATACTGGTGAGTATGTTCCTGAGGAATAATGCAGGTCCTGTGGACAGGATGCAGTTGTTTTATGGATCCCCGCTGCACACAAATTTCACCTAACTGATGTAGGGAATTTGTCCCCTTGAGATAAAGACTTCCCTGGAGATAAAGACCCGCTCATGAGCAGGAGAGTAAGAGTACACCTTGCTTTCAACAGAGATGAGAGTATCTGTATACTATACTCTGTATTTAGTACACTGTTGCTCAGTTTTCCACTTAAAAGTTAAGTACTACAGAGAGATCTGGACAAAACCACAAAGAGACTGAGCACAAATGATCTTAACATCAGAAACCTAAAAATCTCTTTTTTCTAGATGTACTTATTGTCAAAAGAAGATCAAGACATGCCTGAGGTTTCTGAGGGTAAGGAGGCCTTTTAACTTTGCAGAACATGTTCCAACAAGTTCCAGCAATTGGTTGCTGAAGCTAGAAAAAACCACATAAAAATTAGCTGTCAATTTTAACATTTAGAGTAACCAGTCCTTGCTGTTTAATTATGAACATATGGGATTCTCTGCCACTTCAAATCTTTAAGCAATATTACGTTTTTTTCTAGAAGTCTATTCAGATGCAGGCTCTGCGCATGGTGCAAGACCTACTTAAAGAAGTCCTTGAACCTGTGTTAAGTGGAAAGTCAGACTATTTGATCTTAATGATCCTTGCTAACTTCATAATCTTAAATTATAAATACAACTGATGTTTCAGATGAGTGCCTCAAAGGTCTGGAAATGACCTACATAACTTAGTTGTCTATGTAGGAATGAATGAGACTGACTTTCATAGTAAACTTCCTGGCTATTCACAGCTGTGATATAGATCCACTGAGTTTCAAGGTCAGACTGTAACCTTGTAGCAAAAAAGGCAGACATCATAATGTGAAAACAACAGGAGTATCTACAAGATACATGAATCTGGTCAGCAGTGCTGAGATCTCGCATAGAAGTTCCCAGACTCAATATTTTGGACTTCAAGGAAGACTGAACAACTAGGAGGGAGTCCAGAGGACAGTGGTGTTAATGAGCAGAGCTCTAAAAAACCATGATCTCTGGGAAACAAAAAAGCAAAGAATTGTTTTGTTTAGTATGAGGAAGCAAAGGCTAAGAAAGGAAAAAGCAATCTCTGAATACACAAAAATCTGCTTAAAAAAAGAAGAGCAACTTGTTTTGTGTGGGTAGGATAGAAGTAGAAGTTGGCAGTTACAATCAGGAAGATCCATGTTACATATTAGGAAAAAAAGCTCATAATGATAAGGAAAGTGAAGTACTGAAGTTGGCTGTGTGAGGCAATGAGAAGGATGTAAGATGCCCGTTATTGGGGAGAATGGCTTAGACTAACATTCAAGAATGATAAAGGTAGAGCTATTTTGTGGTAGCAACATGATGGGATGTTCTTCAAGTTCTATTTCTTTCACGATTTAAGGTACAAATCCATATCTGAATTTCTTCAAAGTTTAAGGAGTAAAGAAAATGCCTCAGCTAAACCTTGAATTTACATCATTAGCAAAAGATAAGTCAGGTGCAAAATTCTTACCCAGCTACTTAAGCAACAGCCCATCTGGCTCAGCAGCCTGTGTCTGACAGAGTCAATGGGATATACTATCTGTGGGCAGCACAGAACCTGGCTAGCACTCCCTCAGCACCTCCAATTGATATTAAAGGGAACATTGCAGCCTCCTCCTTTTCGTTATAAATCTTTTATCCAGTAATTCCTCTATACTTGCTTATACCATTTGCCTCCCCAGTGCTGTATCAGCAAGCTCCAGGAGCTCACTCCCCATCCTGTAACAGCTTGCTCTTTCACCTGTTTTAAAATTACCTCGTACCAGCTTCACTGAGTTCTCTATACCTCTAATATTCTGGAATTTGACAAAAAGCACATCTCTGCATTCCCTTTATAAAATCGTGAAGGCAGTGGATAAACCTTGATCATATCATGAAGGTCTCAGCCTGCCCCAGTGGCTTCATACTGCAAGCTTGCAGCCTTTCTGGTCTCTCCTAGGCCAGCTTCTCTCTCTTTTCAGGCTCATTTCAGTTGCCCTTCTTTAACTCCAACATGTCTTTCTGGAGCTGTGGAGACCAGAGATGCATGCTGCACCAAACAGGTTGGCACGCCAAGATTGTAAATGACTGCAAAACAATGCCCTGGGGCCTGTGTACACAAATTCATATAGCATTTGGGAAGAATGTTTTCAGATCCAGCATTTTGTTCTGGGTGCACCTCACCTTTAGCACTGACAAGTTGTGACTCCTTAGATGTTTAACAACATATATCTTTAATATTTATTAAATATTTAAATATTAGATATTTACATATCTTTTCTTTTGAACCTCATAAAATAGTTGTAGAATTCTGGTATGATTTCACTGAAATTACTGGCTATCAACACAATTATTTTGTATGATGTGTAGCATAACTAGAAAATATCAGTGAAAATAAATACCACATGGGTCCAGTGAGCTGTGGCATCTTAAAAAGTGCAGAATACAGAAACAAAGAAGTTTTATAACTTGCATAGTTAACTAATTCACTTCTAGAATACAGTTTTGCACAGTGTGTAGCCAGCAGATTTAAGGAGAAATTTGATGAGTTTGAGACATTTGCCTTCTGTTGTGTGTAATGAATCCTCTAATAGTGTATTAGGTTGCACCAGGGTGCAAAGACAGAACCACTAAATCATGGTTAAATCAAATATGCTTTATTGTTCAAACACGCTATAATACCTTAACCTATTACACCTACATTAAAGCTTATAAACTTACAGACCTGCCAGATGGTGGTGGCTCACTGAGCAGGAGAAGGAGTGTCATGCTCAAACGGTCACAGACGATAGGTACTGCACCTGCCAGGGTGTCTCCTTGGTAACAAGACATGCACGTATTCCTTCCTGACCCAACCTGTCCAGCCCAGCTCTCCAGGACTGCAAAAAAGGTTTAGCAGTATTGCCTGCCTCTCAAGTGGCCAGCGCATGTTGAGGTTGAGTGCCAGCTTGTTATTTGTCCAACACTAACTGCAATTCTGTCACCATGCCCTGTTCTCATAACACCTTTCCTGGCTGCAAATGCTCCTTGGGCTCTGCTTCAAGGTCTTGTGAATACCAGACAGTTCCAACTGCTTTTCTGTATTTTTATCTAATTCCCTGCTTGTTATCTGCCTCGTCAAGTACAGTCACATACTTTCTCACCACAAGTTGGCTAAGAATTGTTGCTTAAGCTAATTCACTACTTCAAAATTCAAAATTCAGCTATACAATACTATATATATATATGTGTGTGTGTGTGTGTGTGTGTGTATGTGTGTGTATATGTATATATATATATATATATAAAATTTGTATATACATTTATATATATAAAGTCCAACAACGGACCATTATTTATTATCTCTGATACAAGCCACCATGTGGTCTGTTGTTGGGACACAATGATGTTCAACTCTAAACTTACCTAAAATAACATTTGAGTCTAAAATACTTTTAACAACTTATATGTATATCATTTGTCTATATCATGTCATGTACAACAATAGACCATTGGTTATTATCTGTGATACAAATAGTAACATAAATAAGAGAACAACAAAACTTTTCTTTAATATCTGGTTGAGTATCTCACATGCCAACTCTTCTATGGTTCAAGATGGAAATTTCAGTATTAGTCCACTGTAGATTAGGAAGCTGAGCAACATGGGGGAAGGGAGGCCACCTACCTCCCAGCATAGTGTGTAAGACATTACTGCCATACATTAGCAAACTCCTCTGTTGACTTTCCTGCAGAAGCCAAATAGATCACATTGCCAGAATATGTTGTCTCAGCCATTCTCCACACAGAACCCAATCAAGAAGCTTCTTTTTTACCGCCACAAAGCACAAAACAAAGTAAAATTACACACTTTACACAATTCTACAGATGATTGTAAAAACTTATTTAGTGTTTTGAGCCTAACTTAACTTTGTTATCAAGATTGTTCAGTGAAAAATATGGGGAGTGTCTCTAGCATATACATTATAAACTGGGCACCTTCATCTCTCTCTGTGTCTTCATATGTGCAAATGCCCTGATTTTTGCAAGTTAGAGAGAGTTTACTTATTTGACTACAAAGGCTACCCCATATTATTTTGAGACCATTTTAAGACATGTTGGACTTTTTTGGTACAAGTAGAAATTTGTATAGTGGGAGAGATTAATTCCTGTCTGGGTGTGACTGTGAATGAATGTTCAGTTCAGTGAAATGGCTAGCAGTAAAAAACTCCTGTTTGGTTTACAGAAGCATTAAGCCCATTCACATCAAAGAAGATTCCATAAAGTGGTGATTTTGATCATGGTTAGTCTCTGAGTGAATTTTACTTGTTCATTTAGTCCTCCCTCTGTAAATATGCTAGAAGAACTCAATTTTTTCCTCCTAAGTTTTTTTCCTTCCTTCCCATTTAGATTGGAGAAATAACATTGTTTATTAAAGAAAATGGAAATCCAGCTTTGAAGTTTTACTTCTTGGCCAGTGTTGCTGCATTGGCTGTGAGCAAACTACATCGCTACTTCTCCTTAATGGCTCCATTTAAGGGATGTGAGGGGATTGGCCTTTGATAGCCTGTGCACCTGCAGCTCATTCACAATTTCTATTGCCTGTGTTTCTACTTTTTTTTTCATTTTTGAAAATGGAGATGGATGAATGTTTCACAAATGTGAAAGAAATTATAGGAATCATTCTGTCTTTGTGCCTTCCATGTCTTGCATCATCCAGCCTTGCTTTTGTTAATGGTCAGAAAAACTGTGGTGTTCTTGCAGTCAGAACTGCTACCAGTTAATTGGTAATTGGTTTAACCCATTAAAAGGAGGAGGGATTGCACAGGCCCCACATCGTAGTCTGCTAAACACCATCTTAGAGAATTTCTTTGTATTTTACGACAGCAGTATGTTTGATGTGCTACAGACTGGGAGAAAAAGACCTTTGAGATCAAGTCCAACTGTACCCATCTACTAATAAATCATATACCTGAGCACTTCATCTATCCCTTTTAGGGATCTGAACAGGCTGGACTGCTGGGCAGAGACCAATGGCATGAGGTTCAACAAGGCCAAATGCAGGGTCCTGCACTTGGGGAACAACAGCCCTNAAAGCTGGTGAAGGGGCTGGAGAACAAGTCTTATGAGGAATGGTTGAGGGAGCTGGGGTTGTTTAGCCTGGAGAAGAGGAGGCTGAGGGGAGATGTTATTGCTCTCTACAACTGCCTGAAGGGAGGTTGTGGAGAGGAGGGAGCTGGGCTCTTCTCCCTAGTGACAGGGCACAGGACAAGAGGGAATGGCCTCAAGCTCTGCCAGGGGAGGTTCAGGCTAGACATAAGGAAAAAATTCCTCGCAGAAAGGGTCATTAGGTAATGGAACGGTCTGCCCAGGGAGGTGGTTGAGTCGCCTTCCCTGGAAGTGTTTAAGGTGCAGGTAGATGAGGTACTACTGAGGGGCATGGTTTAGAGATTGGTGGCAATGTTTGGGCTCGATAATCTGGTGGGCCTCTTCCAACCTGGTGATTCTATGATTCTATGTCATAAAAAGTTTAGTGGTGTGTATTGACCAACTAAGTGGTCTAATGTAAAGCGCATCTGGAAATTTACTGTTCTTGCAGTCTTGCGAGTGTCAGATAAGCAGGGAGAGAGATAATACCAAAGACCATTTCTTTAAGCTTAAGCAGTTTCAAAGAACATTAGAGCTAAGAAAGAAGCAGAGATGAGACTGGGTCAGACAAGGGCTCTATCCAGCCCCAAGGGCCAGCTGGCATGTTGGAGGAGCCTGTCACAGCCATGGGAGTGGGCAGTTATGCAATAACTTGCCCAGAGGGAATACTTAGCACTAAGCAGCTGGATAATCCCAAATGCAAGAGGTTTTATCTTTCTGGGTTATATTTACTCCATCTGCTTATACAACACTGAGTAGCTGTGGAAAGGTCATTCTGTCACTTTTGAAAACAAACATTGTAAATGGCTTTGTGAAGATGGTGGTTGTTGCTGTGTATGATGATTAGCCTATGACTAGAAACACGCAGGGCCAGGTCACAAGCAATATAATGCTGCTTCTGGAAAAATACCAACCCATGACAGGGGGAAAGAGAAAGCAGCACCTCATCAGGGAAGCATTGTGGTGAGGAAGTACCAGTCTGAGAAACAGGTCTTCCTTCAGAAGGCTCTGCTCAGCTATCAGAATTTGGTATTTGAATCTTTGTGGGTTAGCAAAATACACGTATAAGGCTCTTACAGGATAATTAAAATGCAACTATGGGCTTACCTGAAATAGCTAGTAGTAAAGAAAGTGGAAACAAATGCTGTCTTAGAAGAGAAACAAGTGCAGTTGCCCTTGGTGCTCCTCTGCCCAGCTCAGGAGAAAGATGACACATTGAAGTGGAGAGATGGCATCTCCAGAGCAATGTTTACATTTTCCTTCTCAGCTTTTAGTTTTGTCTAAACTTAGCAAGTTTTGTCCAACTATAAAGTGGACAAAACACTTCAGCTCATCTCTTAGCACTTTGCCAGCAGCATCTCCCAGGCATGCTGGTTGTTTCAGAATTGCTGAGAATGACAAGAAGCCAGTGGCCACATTCTCAAGTGTTCTGTGCCATCAATCTTGTACACCAAGGCTAGAAACACAGCCAGAGTGATGTGGGGGATGAGAGTTCTGCTGAAAATTTCTGGGTGAAGTGACATAGTTTCCATCCCAAATGTGTTTCTATTTGTAGATACTCATCAGCAGGATCTTTCAAGATATGTTTTTCCTTTCCAGTTGAGGCAAGGATGCAAATACATTTTACCCTCATTCACTTGTGCTAACTTTGTGCTGCTCTGTTTACTTGCAGAAGAAGTTCCTGATGGAGAACAGGATAATGACAAGCTGACCAAGTCTCCACCTCCTCCACCTCCTCGGCGCAGTTACCTGCCAAGTTCAGGACTAACCACAACAAGATCAGGAGATGTTGTCTATGCAGCCAGAAAAGAGTCAGCTGGTGCCAAGGTTTGATGATTCAGATTCTAGGCAGTCAGACTGTTGATGACTGACTGGAATAAAGAAACATTCTCAGGCTTGGGGCGTGTCTATAAATCACAAAATAATTTAAGACAGGGCTACATTTTGGAGAGCTACTGAAACTGCTTACCAGGAAACACTGCTGTTAGGTGAAAGGAACAAATAAGGTTTGATCAGTTCTGTTTACAGGAATCTTGCTTGTCTTATCTCCTAGCAATATAGAAGGCAAGTCACAGACTGCTTTCATTTTGAGTGGTAAGAAGATTAAAAATAAGAAAAAAGCAAACCTTTCACAGATGAATAAAATCAGATCAAATTTGAGAGCATTTTTACAGAAATGTTGCAAATTAATTTTTTGTACTTCCTTTCCCCATCTGTTCTGTTTCCTGAAGGAAGTGGAGGGAGTGCCATGTTAAGAAGTTTGTGAACATGCTATTATATCAGCAGTATTGTTTGCTTTTGAACTGATGAAGTAATAGTCTCCTTAAAAAAGAAAGAGAGACCTTGCAACAGCACAGCTGCTGTAGTGCTAGATTTTTGGTGTTTGCTTTGCATCAGAAGGGTTCAACTGTACTGTCTGTGCTTTCTCATACCTTTGCAGGAATGCAGTGAAGATGCTGGGCAAATAGCACAATCCAAAGCCCCTAAAGAGGATCAGGCATTGTCTTGGACCACAGGGCATGCTGTAGCATCAGCTGCAAAAGAGGAAGAGGAAGAGGAAGGAGATAAAATAATGGCAGAATTACAGGTATGTCCTTTGGGTTGCACTTGAAGACATCTGTGCCCAGTATCCCTTCTAGGGCCTCAACACAATTTATAGGTCAGAACATGAAGGAAAGGAGGTCTGCCAATCTTACCTGGTCCCACTTTATTGCACCGGAGGGGCACATTCTGTAGGCACCACTCAAATTCTGTTCAAGAGGTCCAGAGCTGAGAGAATGGTCAAGAATGTAGATGTCACCACTGAAGGATCTTAACAGAAGTGCATTTCTTACTTAGTATCAGACCAACATGGTGCTGAGGGCCCATCACTCATGTTAACGTTTGTGGGAACAGAGAATATGGGGTTTACTCCTGAAAGGTTGTGCTCACTTGTTCTGTACCTTGTCCAGTGTTTTCTGGAGTGTTTGAACATTGGGACATTTGCTGTTCACTGTTATGTAACTGGTACATTACTCTACCAGTGGCATAGCAGCAGTGCTCTCTTGCTGGTCCTTTGGTTGATAGAACAGAGGCTGGTTTAGTTCAGTGGTGGCAATGCTGCAGTGAAAGCCGACTACGCCAGCTACCATCAGCAAGCTCCAGCTTCCCAGGGGTATCCTCTGTCCTCTTCCATGCCCATGAGAGGAAAGGCAATGTGGATCAATTTAACTGGCTGTAACTTCTGTTACTGGGGCATTTCAAAGTACTTGTCATGCATGACATGACATGATCCTGCTGTCCACCTTCCAAAGGGTGGATTTGATGCTGCCCAGGGAGTATTTGCAGCCCAGGAGAAGTGGGTACTAAACAGAAACTGTTACTTGTCATAAGTGAACCCTGACTAATTCTCACTCACCAGCACTTCTAACAGCTGTTTCGCAGGTTTACCTGCAGTGGCTTATCCACAGTGGTTTTCCCTTATTCCCTGTTTTTGGGCTACTGGCTAGTGTGACAGGAGACCTGTGGACAGTGAAACTGTCACATTTTCTTATGTGTCCAGGAAGGCAACCCAGCCACCTTGCAGCTGGTGACAATGAACTGGAGGTTAAGGTCTGGAAAAAGGGGCTGATAGGAGCTAAGAAGGATAAAGAGACATGGTAACTCAACAGGGAATGAATGTTTTAAGTGCTGGTTTGTTTTAAACAAATATAAAAATATCATGTACATTTTAGAAAGTTGACAGACTGCCATGTTTTAGAAAGGGCAAATTGCTCGATCCAGGAGCCACAGGCTCATTAGTGTGGTATCAGTCATAGACAAACTAGTAGAAAATCAGGAACTGGATTTAATCAGTGAATAAATAAAGGACAGATACAGTTAAGCTAGTAAACACAAAATAAAGGAACACATTTGTCAAAGCAAACAACACTTTTTGATCAGATAATATGTTTGTCTGCTTAAACTGAATTGTCTGTCTGTAAACATTCTTGTCAGTCATTTGATTAAACTTCATACATTTTGCTAAAAAACTGTCAACACAGAGTTTACCAAAACAAAAAATCATAAGATGATTGAGAGATTCTGGTCTGAAAGCAGAACACCTTTCATGCAGGTGTTCATAATTAGGTCACACAGACACCAGCTACAGGCCCAGTGCCATGCTGTGTTTTCATCAATGGCATGGAAATACATGTAAAATCTTTACTGTTTAAATCAGTTTAATTAAAACTAGAGAAGTATGAGACCAGAGAGACAATAACAATCACTTAATGGTCATAATACATTTACTGAAATGTAAAGTCCACATGAAGAACAATAAATCTAGATCAGACCACAAGTGCATGTCTTGGAAAGGAAAAAGAGTTGGAGTAGCAAGTTGACAGGAGCTCCCAGGTCAGTGCTGTTGCCACAAAGTTAGGGTCTGCTTTGGAGACAGTAGTGAGAACAGGGAGTGTTCTCTGTACAGGATCTGTGAGATTAGCACTGAGCTACTGCATCCATGACTAAGAGTCCATGCCTTCCCTGTTTGAAAAGGCTGTTAGGAATATGATGGTTCAGAAGGTACAACGTGGAGGTATATTCGTGGGAAGTACCTTTTTAATCTGTCAGGAAAAAAGCATACTAATATCAGCTGCTATAGCACAAAATGTGTTTGGGCACTGTTATAGATATTTCAGAGTAAAAGTGATAAAACAAATTACCAAGGGAAATAGTGAATTCTTCCTCACTTAAAGACTAAGCACTCAGTGGATGCCTTTGTAGATGGTATGCCTAGCTCAAAATCACATCATTGTTTTACAGATGGATAAGCTGGGATAAGTCCATACCCTGTATTATGAGGAGAAAGACTGCTGGTTCTAATAGTTCCCTGTTGTCTTCGTTACTTGGTCTATAAACACATACAAATAAAACATAATGGAAAACCAGAAGAAACTCTATACCCTAAATTTTACACTGGATGTTTTCCTTATTATTAATTGTCTCATTTTGCATAAGCTTGGAGCGTGTATGATGAATACAATATTTAAAGAACAGGCCTGATTCTAATCTGTAATCAGGGATATTAATTTAGTGAGAATTGCCAGGAATTAATACATCGTTAATTTCCCTAATACATGGTATATGAATACAATCTTCTTGTGTGTCACAGTGTGTTTGACTCCTGTAAGCACTCCTCCCTCTTCCCCTGGCTGGCAGAGCTGTCCTGCCTTTACATCTCACCAGTGATAGACCATCCCATTAGAGGCCTGCAGAAATCCCAGTGAGGCATGCTCGGAGGCAACACTGTGCAGTGGTAGCAGTGATGGTTCTACTTCTCTGGATCTGGGAGCCAGCTGGATAGAGAAACCCAAAGTAAATGGAATGAGGATAGCAAGACAGAGGGTGGAAGAGTCCAGGCCATGCCCTGGGGTACACAGGGTGGGAGGCCAGTGGTTCACAAGCCTGTATACCAGAATATTTCCAGACCAGGAGGAACTTGGAATGGACTGTAACCATCTGGAGCATTAGTGAAGGCTGCAGCAAAGACACATGTCTCTAAATTTTAATAACACTTCATGTGGGGAGAAGTGGAGTTATGTAGCTCTTACATGATTTGTCATGAGACAGAAAACTCTGGGAGCTGAATGGACAGCAAGGGGTGGGGAAGCTGTATTAGCTGATGCCTTCTCTCATTTATTGAATGTGTAAGGCCTGCTGCTCCCACTTCTTCCTCACATTTCTGTAGGCAACGTACAGATCGTTTCCAGATGAGAACAACCGGGGAAGAAAATTTATATTTCCAGTCTGCTTGTGCTACCTAGGGAAACAGCAAATTGGGAATGAAAGTGAGAAAGCATAAATGAAACATAGG